>JBCEWB010225526.1:0-16424 GCA_039654565.1 Peronia peronii
CTATTGTTTCGTTTTTATTCGATTTATCAGAAATTCGTATTATCAGAGTTCGGTTTGAGTGGACTCGACTGTACAATACATGTATACTGTAACTTTCATTAACGATTGAATGCAGTAAATAGATGGAAATAAAAAACAGACAACATTTCAAATTACTTATAAATTATTGAGGAGTTAGAGTATGTATGTGTAAGTATCAAATGAAAAACATTTATTACATTCTTTTACAAAAGAGAAGTATAGGGCATGACATGTTCCAGGTATTATTTTACACAATGCAGGCAGCGAAATGCAGGCTGAGAATTGCAAATCTTGGTACTTCTTTTCTGTATCTAGAAAGCGTTTACAAAGTAGCAGTCAGTCTCTTGTGTGGACTAATTGATTCTCGCACCACTGTGCCTTTGTAGCACCCATTTCTTCGCCCAAATCGTTTCTTTTTTTTTTCAGTTCTTTCTTCTTGAATTGCAGTCACACATAGAGCTAGTCCTTCATGTAAAATTTTGCCTGCCATTTTTCACGAGCACACTTGCCCGATACCAGAATCTGCATGTAAACTAGGTTTGCATAGATTCTAGCAGTAAGCAATTGCATAAACAACACAGGGTCGACAGACAAAATTCCATGAATAATATGGCTGTCGCAAGGGACAAACATGAGGGATGGACCCAAAGAGAGAAACCTCGGGGCTGAGGGGAAAGGGACATCCCTTGGCGACAAACTCAAAGAATCGTACCTTACGTGTAAATTGGGTGTAAAACAACACGGGGTCGACAGACAGAACACCACATGTAAGTGTGGCATCGCAAAGGACAAACGTGAGGAATAGACCTAAGGGGAGAAATCTCCAGACTAGGGAAAAAAGGACATCCCTTGGTGACGGACTCAAAGGATCCCGCCCCACTTGTAAGTGGGGCATTAGCTGGTGCTGGAGCGAGAACGTGCTGGAAATGGGTCCACTGTGTTTGGACTATATGGGCGTTACTGCAAGTTAAAGTCCATTTCCAGTTAGATTCAAATGAAAAGGGTTCTTTTTCATCACGATCATAGCCACTACAGCAGTTAACACTATCGTGACTACATCCACCGTAACCACCAACAACCTCCACAGTCATCAACATCACCACAACCAACACATTCATGACCAGAACCAATGCCACAGCCATCAGCTACAACCACTGACTTTACCATCACAGTCACAACTCCTCACTCCGACCACACGACCACCATCAGCACAACCATCATTACAACAATCACCATCACCCGCACTGCCTCCATTACCACGAAAAGAACGACTGGCATACAACATCCTGACTATCACAGCCTACATTAAAATCCCTTGCACTAAAGATAAGTCCCTCTGATGCTGTCTGATATTCGCTGCAAAGTCTAGAAGCCTCAAAGGACTGACCTGGCCCAAGACTTGCTCATCACACTGTGTAGTGGAATTCCCTTGGCATGAAATCATTTGTTCAACATTAATAGCACAGTACTTGTAACACATTGGCTCTTTCTATCAAGATTTTAAGTTATAGGGTTAGATGTTTTGATTGTGGTTGGAATGAAAATATCATAGGCGCTATAACCGTCCACTGTGTGAACAAAGTGCCTGTTAAACGAAAGTTATACTATCTTATTTGTTATTTACCACTGCAGCTCTCCCGTTTTCCCCCTCCCCCCTTTCTCTCTCCCCCCCCCACCCCCCACCCCCACCCCTTTCTTCTATCTCACCAGTAAATGATCAAAAAGCAAGAGAGCTCAGCAGAAAAGTTCGCGTCCTGGTGTGGGTCATGACTGCTCCTGCTAACCTGCATACCAAAGCCAAGGCCATCAGAGAGACCTGGGGCAGAAGACCCAATATTATGCTTTATGTCAGGTAAGAATGGACTCCTTCTATTTCTCTACTTGGCAAAATGCTTAGTGATGTGGTGTTGTAAACAGTGATGGGGTCTTTGAGGGGGTGGGGGGGGGGGTGGAGAGGGAGAGGCAGTGGCACCTGGACCGGTAAGTCTGGAGTCAAAGTATCGATTTTTATTTTTTGTATTTTTAGAAAGAGTTCTCATGTCTGTATCAGATTATAGATCCAAAATGTTCCTATGACCAAAAATTATGTGTTACAGATTTTATGAAGATAGGGAATTGTCAAAATTCAGCGAAATTGCCTCTCAAATTGAAGGAAAAAAATGATGTTGCCAACTCTTGAACTTTATTCCACCCTTATTGATAACAGAACTGCTGAATTCAACATGAGTCTTATGAGGATTTCTACTTTTACAAAAATCACTGGACTTTGGTTAGGGAGCTTATTCATTCACATTCAGTGAAATAGAAGAAAGGAAATATCTCAACAAAAGTAAATTAGCTTATCAAAATAGCAAATAAAGGCACCAAGACCACATTTGAGACTCAAGAGCAAGCCCTCCAGGAGACATTAGAGAGAGAGAGAGAGGGCTTCATATTTTATGACCTATGGTTACTTCAATATCTTCTCTGCCAAATTATAGTTATGTGTTTTATAGTCAGTAGGTTTCATTTTTTACGTTTTTCTTGAAACTTTGGGTTTTTTTGCCTTATTTTTCTATCACCTCTAAATCTTGAAAAATATTTTCATCATATTTGGCTCATATACTTTCCTTGACATAATACCGAACGTCACAAGGCTTTTTTTATATCGCTTTTATTTATTTAAAAAAAAAAATTAATGGACATTTGTACATATTTTTTGATGTATGGCATTTTCAAAAAATTATTAAAAAAAAAAAACAAACTGTAAATCAAATTTCAGTTTGAGTCTGTCATATTTTTAGATATTAGATGTTAGAAATGACAGACAAAATTTGGAATAATTTGGTGTGTAGTAACAGAGGAGATAGATTTTGAAAAACAGGGCAAAATCCAAGCTGGCAGCCATTTCCATGGCAACCAAACATGCTAACAAGTTTAAGGGACATTTCTGAATGAGACAGACATACCAGTTACACATGCACACAGTGAAAAAGGAAAAAAAAAAGTTTTCAGGCATCACCTCCAAAGAGTTTCGAGTCCTACAGAGTTGTAGAACAAATTTGTGCCAAGAGAACCAACATCATGTTTTACTCTAAGGAAAAGCCTTGATGCTGAGAGTGAAGTGTAGTCATTGTCTAGGAATATAATTGTGTGGCTTGCTTACAGCAAATGTGTACCCATGTATCAAGTCCCTTCATGACACTATAAGAAATTTGGGATGTAGCACACTGTATAATGCTTTGCTGAGACCAGAGATGGCTTCTACCATACTGAAAATTAATTTTGGATGATGCTAGCAAAGCTTGACTTATCCTTCAAAACATCACTTTAAGTGAATAGTTGTATTCTTAAACCAGAGAGAGAGCCAGAGAGAGAGAGAGAGAGAAAGAGAGAGAGAGAGACAGCAGAGAGAGAGAGAAAGAAAAAGAAAGTGAGAGAAAAAGAGAGATGGAGGGAGGGACCGAGGATAACAGGGAGAGAGAGAGAGAAAGAGAGAGAGATAGAGTTGATTAAATCATGATGTGTCAGAGAAATAGCTGTCTCCATTCATCAAGTCAACAAAGATATTATGAGAGGTCAAATTAGTTAGATAGAAAGAGAGAAAAAGAGAGTAAATAGGGGAAAGATAATATGGAAATTTATGGAGTCATGTATTGGAGTGGAAAGAGACTCATGTCAAGTCCACCCTGATATAAAAGGATGATTAGTAGTTAGGGAGAGAAAGAAAGAGGAGAAAGAAAGAGAGAAAAGAATCATTTAATTTCATTTAATGTCAGTGCATTATATCCAGAAATAGGAGAAAATCCAAAAGACATGTTTTCCCCCAGAACTTGATAATGAGAAATCTTTTAACTAAATAGCAGGTTATTAAGATTAATTTTAATTTCATTATCCCACATCTCAGTTCTGAGAGCAACAAAGATTTTCCTACAGTGGGACTTGGAGTTCCAGAAGGTCGTAATCATCTAACAGGAAAAACCATGGCTGCTTTCCGATACATTTATGAAAACCATATAAATGAAGCAGATTGGTTCATGAAGGTAAGTTAGATGTAAAAATATTAGCTATGAGGAAAAACCTGTATTAAAAACAGTAAATGATTTTTGTTCGCCCATCATCAGTCTATCTGTCAAGATAAATCCTCAACACAAAGAGTAGAATTAAAATGTGGCGGCCTTATTATCTGTATTGTGCATGCTTGTCCATACACGTCATTTATCTTTGATATGTAAATCAGCCCATTATTTCTGTAACTCAAGTAGGTACAGGCAAATCAAATGATAAACTCCTAAATTTGACAAGCATTTTGGTTTTACTACACAAGGGCCAAATGGCCATTGATGCACTTCAATGTCATTCAAAATATCAGTAGTGATTATATGTAGTGGGCATAATATTTTAACTGTGCTGTCTTGCAAGAAGGCATCAGCTCTATATTGTTGGCTGTTTATTCGGAAGGAAGGTCAAGCAGGTTGTATCAGGTATGGTATTTTGTAAAAAATACTGCACAATTAAATTGAATTCAGTGAGTCTGTTAGCTTTTTTCCCATGCAAAATTCACCATCCTTCTTATAGTCAAATAATATGTTGTGTTGTTATATCATTTTGTCAGCCTGTTTCTTCTGCTTGAGCCATTGGTTAGTTTAGTTTCACTGTCATAATTAAGATGATACTGAAACTTTTGACAGGAATTTTTCTTGGGTCCCACAATTGAAACAGCTAACATAAAATGGCCTTTTCTGTCAATTACCTGTGGCTTTAAAAAAAAAAAAAGAAAATTAAAACCATTTTCTTATGTAATTCTTGGGATTGAACTGAATGATAGTTAATTTAGGTTGAATTATGGAATAATAACCGAAAAACCCCAAAAAACTCCATACCACAGTTGTTGTTGGTGCCACAATTGGTTTGATCAGCAAATGTCAACATACTGACTAGCTTCTCATTTGTCCCACCATTCTCCCCACTTTTTCACACTCTTCCTCCTGAATATTTCAGGCTGATGATGACACTTATGTCATTGTAGAAAATCTGCGCTTCTTCCTGTCTGACAAGAACCCACATGAGCCCATATTTTTTGGATGTTTATTTAGAAAGAAAATCAAGCAGGGTTTTTACAGGTATGACATTTTGCAGAGACAAGGCTATGGATGTAATTTCATTTGTGTATATTCATTCATGATGAATTTATATATATGGTTTACTTGGTGATCTAGATGAGACTACATGTTTATATTTTTCAAATTAGTTCAGCCCTGCTTCTTGGCTGAGCCAGTAAAAGAAGGAACAAAAAAACAAACAAACAAAACAACGAAAAACAAAAATCCCACAGAAATTGAATGCTTCATTGATGGTGAAGATCATATAGCAGGAATTCATGTAAGAGATTCCACTGATATATCAATGTGTGAAAGGGACTATTGTGTTCTTACCTTACAGTCAGATATTTCACAGCCTAAGACTAAGAAGCCATTAGCACTGAGGCCGGGCTGATTACCTAGGAACGTTGACAATAACAGAATCTCTTATTTACAGGAAAACTATCATCAGCTACTGTTACCTTTCGAGAGCTAACTTATGTAAGCAAATGGTGATCATCACTGGAAAAATGTGCTTTGTCTGCTATAATAATGAAGGAATTTGATTTGTTAAATATTTTTATTGCTAACAACTATTGGGATTCCATGGAACTTACTCAAAGTAAGTTCGTGATTTCTATAACTAATTCTACAGTAGTTGACTACTTGATTGGTCATTGCTAGCTTATATTTTTGAAGCCATTTGAGATGTTATTTACTTCTGTCTTTACTTACCAACTCAGTGGTGGCAGTGGCTATGTCATCAGCAAGGAAGCACTGAGACGGTTTGGGCAAAGTGCCATCAACTCTAGCAAGTGTGAGGAAGATGGAGGAGATGAGGATGTTGTGTTTGCCACTTGCATGGAGAAGCTGGGAGTCAAAACTTCCACTTCTGAGGATCAGATGGGTAGAAGTTTGTTTCATCCTGATCAACCTTCATTGTTTTTGCTGGATAGAGCACCTGAATGGATATCACATTATAAAGGGACTCGTGTCCAAACGGTGAGCATGTGAAATTTTGGTTCCAGGTAATTTTTTTCTTCAGGGTGAATGTGACATTTATATCTGTCCGTGAGACACAGAATTAGAATACTGAAAATGTCTTGTTTAAGAATTATTTAAAATTTGTTCAAAAACTGTCCTGAAATTTGATTTTTGCTCAAAATATTCGATTTTGGGTTTTTGTTTTCTTTTAAAAGTTCAGTCTCTGCTGAATATAAAAATGGTATTAAAAAGTTGATATGTCCATTCTAAGGTGTGGGGAGGGTGGTCAAGCAAAGGTCGACCTGCCCCTCTGCCATCCAGGCTCTTGCTCATTTGGGGCTCTTTATTCAGAGACAGATCATCACTATTTCGCTGGCTTCAGGCAGATTGCATATAGAAGACTTCATTATGATCTCCTTCACCAATATCAGGAGCCCCAGTGCCAGGGGTGGACACTGACTGACCATCTGAGGCGCTGACCACACCGAATTCGAATATCAGTCAAAACGTTCAACTTGGCCTCTGAAATAGACTTCCCACCGCCGAATGAGGGTGAAATATGCCATGTTTCTGCTGTTTCAGAGTGCAGTAGTAGATTATCTGTCACAGGAAGGGTAAAAACGCTCGTGGTTTTGACAGAGGAAGACATGGCAGCCATATATAGCCCTCTCTGCACCCTAAAATGACTCCATGGAAGCCCTTTGCCCATGGGGGTAGGGAAGCAAAAATGGAGAAAAAATGGGAGTATGGGCACAGGAAAAGGCAAAAGAAGGCATAGAAATCATGGACAGAGGTCTAGTAGGTGAAACAAACATGTTTTGGAGTTGAAAGTCCGATCAAAAGCTCTTCACGGCTTCAAGTACATTCAGTTTTCAGTTGTTACAACTTTCAGGCGCATTTTTCTCAGAATGTGATTTTTTATCACATAATTTCTATCTCCTTTCTTATTTATGAACCAATCTAAAAATGCTCTGGCACAAATCATGTCTTTAGATATACAGTACAATAAGACAAATAGAGAGATGTTTGGGAAAAGTTCCTTAGTTTTCTTGAAAAGAGCTGTTTGGGGGCCCATATTGGAGAAAAACGAATTATTCTTATATATATTTCATAAATTTTTATAAAATAATTTACAGCCGATATAAAAAAAGCGTTCTATTTCATGACAGGACAGATATCTCGGAATGTGTGGTGCAAATACAAAACAAATATTATATTTTTTGAGGGAGGAGATAGCTTTTGAAATTGGCAAATTCAAGATGGCTGCCATGACAAACAAAAATATCAAAATTTTGTTACTCTTTCTTACTCTTTTCCCCTAGTTTGAACATGCTGAATCCAATAGTAATGACTAAAAGGTGTCCACTGAAGTGTTAAGAAAGTCACCTCTAGGAACCCCCCCCCATAAAGAAGTTCTGACTGGATGTACAATGCAGGAAATCATCTTCTTTTGTTTTATGTAAATAATAATATTTATAATGTACATTCCTAAATGTGTGTGTGTGTGTGTGGGGGGGGGGGGGTTATTGTTTTGTTTTGTTTTTCTAATTATTTTTCTGTACCTCTAGTCTGTGAAAGGTAGCATTCAATGATTCATGAATAAAATTATATCTTGTTCATTAGGTGGACAAATCATGGAGTCAAAAAATTATATGGACAGTCGAGAACCAGCGAAATCAAATTTCTGCAGTCGCATCGATGAAAACAATACGTTGTGGATACCAATCCAGTCAGTGAATCCACATTTGATATGTGGTTTGTGCCAAGGATATCTGTATGAAGCATGCACAATCACTGAATGCATGCATTCTTGTGAGTATCTGTTCTCATAATTGCAAGTCCATATTCCTGAATATTTGATATAAATTTAAATTAAATGTTGCAATGAAATGACGTTGAACAATGCTTATGACAGCTTAGAGTCAGAGAAATTGATGTTGAGATGTTGCATATGTTGCGGGTCAATTCAGCTCTTGAATCAGTCAGTATTAGTGAGCTTTTCCATCAGTTCCATACGAAGGATATTGTGGAAAGTGAACATTTCAGAAAATACCTGTAGGTGGAAAATTTTCTGAATGTTGTCAGTATGATTTTAATTTTAGCCATGCTTTGAGAGAATTTTCAAATGTAATGCAGAAATGAAGGAAACACTTTGTTTATTATCTTTACCTCTGATATGAAATTTGTGTCACAGTACACTTTTCATGTTTGTGTTTTTACTTGTCACTTTTTCATTTCCCTCAGTCTGCAAAAACTGCATTGTCAGACACTTGGAGAGGAGCTTAAATTGCCCTATGTGTGCTATCCTCATTCATCCCACAGACCCATTTGTCCACATAAGGTAAGGACAGCCTTTAGATGGTAGATGTATTTAACAGCTTGAATATTGCACCAATTTTGCACACCATGCTAAGTATCAGCAATAGGGTTCTAAAGACTCATCACCTGAGAGACTTACTTATAGGTGGATCAAATTGCATTTAATTCATGTATTACGATAACTATGGAGACATGAATCGTTTCAAACAGAAGTCACCTTCGCTATAGTCACCACGATGATTGATGTATCTGCGCCACCCTTTTATCCAAGACAGAAATCCATTTTGGAAAAATTCCACATCATGCTGCCTCACCCACATTTGGATTGCATTTTTTACTTCATCGAAGTTGTTGAATCTCTCATATTCCCACAAAGACTGTCCTTCATGGATGGGAAAAGATGAAAGTCTGACGAGGCGAGGTCAGGACTATATGGAGGATGAGGAACCACAGACCAACCCATGCAGGCAATCCAAATGTGGGTGAGGCAGCATGATGTGGAATTTTTCCAAAATGGATTTCTGTCTTGGATAAAACAGTGGCGCAGATGCATCGATCGTCGTGGTGACTATAATGATGGTTGATTTCAGTTGAAAATGTTTCAAATAATTGTTTGAAATGATTCACGTCTCCATAGTTATCATAATACATGAATTAAATGCAAACAGGCATTACTTTTTGATCCACTTTTTGTGTATTGGTTAAAATATGACACTTCATCACATCAACTGTAATGGTCTTAAGATACAAAAAAATTACTTTTGTCCATAACAAAAGGTAAAATAAAATTATCTTTGAAAGTGCTAGTGAGGTTTTTCAAAATGAATCAGTTGGCCAGGGGATCATCTTTCGCAGGGTCCACAAATGTGGACAGGTCTGAATGCTTGTAATTTATTTACCAAGAGCAGTCAGCCTACACAGAGCATGTAGACAAATCAGCTTATGAACAGCAATCTTCAAACTGTCAGGTGACAGCCCTCGAAATATGTAACTGACTTTGCTTTTCAAATACAAATAAAAACAAAATCAAAGATAAACCAATGGTTTTAAAATGTTTTTCTCAAGAGTAACCCTTCCTTGGTTTCTTTCTGTGCATTTATTAATTTGCTAAGTGTCACGGAAGACAGTCATTTGTTTGAAGAATAGAGCCACGACTGAGTAATAATGCATCTGTCTGGTTACTTACCATCCATGATCATAACAACACTTGCAGGAATTGATTATAAAAGAAAACAAGTGCTGAGAATATAAATGTGCTGACAGTAATAATGAAAAAAATGGTAACATTACTGCATATCCCTTAACTCCTAATATGAAACTCATTTGTGTGTTATAATTGATGTTAATTTTCATATCCAACAGATTAGATGGCTTATTACAAGACATTGTATATGCACTTCTCCCTCATGTGGAAAAAGGTAAGATTTTCACATTTTATATGCAGACTTCCCTTTTTTTTATGCGTGTTGAAAATCTGTGCCCACAGAAATGCTGTGCCACACAAAGCTTTCCTTGTGATAATGGTAAAATTTTATGCTCTCATATTTGAAATGAATATGACCATGAATTAGTGTGAGGATATTTTTTCATGTTTTGGTAAAGCTCTTAGATTTTGAAGTCATATGGTGTGCCCTCTACATCTGTTCAAAGTAAGAAGTTTCCATTGGTAGTGTGAGTGTGAACAAGGAACAGAATGTCGCACACTATCAGCACATGCAATCTGGAACTGTATAACATGTAGTAATTGAAATAAAGTTGGCTTTGAAAGATTGCATGAACCAGTTAGAATGCAAATATATGTACACTCTAAAACGGTTATTAAGAAAATGATTAGAACCAAACTTGCGTTATTGAGAAAGAATGGTTGGGAATGTTTTTTTGTTTTTTTTTGCTGTGTAATTTGTTATGCTTACAGTGAAATAAAATGATGGGCTGATATGAAAACTACGCTTATAAGGAACAGTTTTCGTTTCCCCGATCGCACTTTTCTTTCATATTAAGCCTAACCAAGACCAGGGTCAGGTACCGGATCAGTTTCTTCCGACAAACAAATCGTCCCTGAGCTCGTCAAGTACATGTACCGGTCCCCACAATGTGCTGTACTGCCCAGCAGTATAACACAACAAGCCCCGACAAAGAAATCAAGTCAAAATTGAGCGCGTCAAGTACCGGCGCCCGCAATGTGTTGTACTACCCAACAGTATGACACAAGAAAGGTAAGGCCTGAGGCGCAAGCATGTAGAAATCATGCACCTATGATCCCCCGTTTCATATCTCACCCGTCCATTGTGGCCCCTATCGAGTATAATGCATCGTGGGAGGGTGTCACATATTACGTGCTTGTGTGAGGCTATTACAATTTCGTCATTATTTATAGCCACACAACCATGGTATCAGTGGATTCAGCCAAGATAACCACCCCCAAGGAGATTGAAAGGCTCAGATACACCGTGAACCGTATTAAAGGATGAACTGGACTTTGTCTTTTCGATCATACACTATACACACTTCCACTTGCAGGCATTCGGTCAGTCAAACCAGTCGTGCTTGTTAGTGTTATTTTGAAGACCAGTTTTGAGAATCTATAGCTATCCTTCAATTTCATATTGAAAATTGTGAGCTTTTAATTGAATACCATACTAAAAAGCTATTTTAGATCTAGGCTGGCATTCAATGATGAATTCATCAAAATTAAACATGTTAAAACGTAAGGCGAACAGGTTTATCACTGCAGTTCAAAAGGACACTGATTCATGAAGGTTTACTGGAAAAAGTCAGATACCTGCAGAAAGTATTCCATTCCAAAGTCCACTTTGTCTACAATCTTGAAGATTTTTTTTTTTTTTTAAAGCTGAAAAATAACAAGCAAAACGACATAACAGCTACATAAGCACACATTTTATATGTATAACCTACAGCAACAAGAACAACAAAGATGAAAATGAAGTGGCCTTAAGACATAAGGTAGCGGTGCGGTCTCATGGTTCTTCAATCAGGGGAGGGAATTTGGTAATTAAACTTGCATCCCTGTTTTCAATTTCACCTCTTCGGATATAACAAAACAGCGACAGAACGAAATGATTTCCATTCCCTGCAAATTTTGTTTTAACTGTTTTAGAGTGTATTTACACCCAGGAATAATGTAAGATATGTATCAACAGTCACAGAGATCATTTCAATAAATGTAACCAATTGTTTGCTTTTTGTTTAGAGAAATGCTTACTTGTATATATGTCAGTTAACATATGCAGGGATGAAAAACCTAAAATGTGTTTGTAAATGATGTACAATTTTTCAGAGGAGCTAGAAAGGGAGCGAAAGTTCTACGAAAAGAACCACAGAGAATCAGGTACGTTTTTGACACTGTGTAAACTATAAAATAAAGTCACTGATAAGATGAGAACACTGAGAAAAATGTTTGTAACTTTTTCATTCTCAGTATGTTAGTTGTCTTTGAATCAAGATTTATCTGACTAGCAAAATAAGTATTGTTTCTGTGTTTTCTAGGAATAGTTCTCTTTTCATATTTTTATGCTTGTTTCTCCCAGAGATATTACCCATATGTTTTCTTGATGCAGAGACCCGTGTTCCAAGGACGCATGCAAAGACTGCAGCTGTTGTACATACCCAGCCTCCCCCTCCTATACCATTGCACAGGAGCACAAACATGCCAGCAGTTTCTTTATGTCTCCAATATATGGAGTAAGTTTCAAGTCAAAAATATTCAGCGGTAATATAAAGATAACTTGCTGAAAATCTTACATTTTTTAGGAATTTGAATTTACTCTACATTTATTTGATTCACAGAGTTTTGGATTCATCTTTGCTGCTAAATATGATCATTTAAGAGAACATATTTGCCCTTTTTTTTTTTCTTCTTCTTCAAATGTCTGGTAATTTAAATAATTAAATTTTTAGAAATGCATTTAGACTACTCAGAAAGGTGGTATTTTCGCTTCTTTAATTTTTCTCACTGATTTTCAGAAGTAAAAACTACTTACATGTGGGTGACTATAGAAATTTCACAATTATAGGCAGTGCTAACCAACACAGAATAGCTTTTCTTTATGTGTTTCTTTTTTTTTTATCGCATATGTGCAGAAAAAATCCAGACACCTTGGAAAAACTTTCATTTTCCACTTATCAGTTGTAAAATCTTATGAAAGAATTGTTGAACTTTTTCACAAGAACAAATCTCAAGATTTGACGTTTTGAAAACAAAACTTCTGAGTATATTCATTTAATGTGCTTATTGCAAGGATAATGAAGAAAGTCAGGATAACTCACTGGGAACTGCAAGTTGGTTTTATAGGGCCTTGGAATCAGAAACTAGCTCACTGTGCACAGATGATAACTCAAGATTCTCAATAAGAAACTCAATTTAAGCAGATTCCAGCACAGAATTTATTTACCTGAGAGTTGTTCCACATCTGATTTCTAATCAGTGCCTGATTTTGGAATATAGGATTTAGAATTTCTTTTCTGAAGAAGTAAGTGCATTTTTAATTGTCTGAAACAAATGTAAATGGAAATTTTTTTCTGAAGGCTGTCACAGTTTGTTGCATTTAAAAGTGATCTAATTTATCAATTTTTGTTTCAGTCCTGGAGACTTGTCACATTCACTGGTAAATATGCTTTTTCTTGGATTGCCTTTATCAGCTGTAGAAATGAACTGGAATAGAAATGGCAATAAAAATGAAATGTACATATCCTACCAGAAACGGCATTCCACAACAGAGAAAGACAAGACAAAATATGCTGATTACTTGACACTGTTGTTTGTGTTTACTGTCAAGACAATAGCAGTATCATTAATTAGTAAAGTGAAAATTATTATGTCGATGAAAGAAGGAAAGAAATGAAACTAAAACTATGCTGGGCAAGAATAATTGGCCAAGTTTTCACTGATTGCATTTTCTCAATATTTTCCAGAAAAAGCAGTTTATTCAAGTAACAGGTGCTGCCACAGTTCGAAGTTTAGCTTCATTTCTGCGAAAAAAATTATGCATAAAAGACTCATTCAAAGTAAGAAAATTACTTCTGTGGTGTCCTATATTTGAGTTATTTATTTTCTTGAAGTTTTTCCACAACTGATATATGATCCTCATTGCGAGAAAAAATTACTGGAAAATGTTGTGTTTTTTTTTTTTTTTCGTTGGGCTTTATGTGTTTCAAGATTTTCACATTTCCTTTCTCATATCTTTATCATATTTTCAATCAATCTCTTGCTTGACTTCAGAATGGAAGAAGCTGAATTTCGAAGACTGTTGTAGGTAATATAATCAATTTAATCCTAGGGCAGTTTCCAGTGATTGGCAAATTATCTGATGTTATGAGCTATTAAAGGTCCCATATCTGTGACTGGAAATTCATTTTTTCTTTCTGAGGAATATGAAAGAAAATATTCTTGAAAAAACACTTACTGGAATATGCAAGCCTCAATGTTGTATATTATCATGGTCAGTTGCTCTTGAGATGATTACTTTTCTTTGAAAATTTGTCATGATATAATATGCAGTCTTCTTATTTATATAGTGAAACTGTTTAGGCTGCTTTTTTTAGAGTGGGAAATGTTTATATTTCCAGGTTGAAGTTTATTGCCCATGTCCATCAGGTTTTGTGTGCCTGCACAGTAATCACACTCTCAAAGCTGTCAAAGATTTGTACAGTCATGATCACGTAAGTTCAGTAATCATTTGTTGGTAGAATTGTCCTGAAATTTTCAATAGAAATTCAAAATAAAATTTTGTCTTATACTGACACAGGATCTGATAGCTGTTTATGTGAATTGGAAAAGGACGGGGTGGGGGGGGGGGTTAAATTGTAAGTAATAGATAGCATCCATAATATCATCCTGTATCCTGTCACATATCACATGCATAGTAAATTTGTCTCACGGCCAGTCGAAATGAGACGTAAGTCGCTGGACTAGAACCGAGAAATTGGGATTTGAATGTGATGAGGGGGGTCAGATATCGATTTTTTTTTTTTATTGCAGAAATCGAAAGTACATTCATTTCTGAACAAACAGTATCGGTCTTACCCTCGATTTATAAATATTACTTTATTAAAATAAGATTTTTATGAGATAGGTATGTAGATTTCTGCATTCAACCGTTCATTTAAACTCGATTTTCTTGGAATTTCGGTCATTGCTGGGAGGTCTCCCTTGTCTCTTTAAACTGCAATATCTCTGGCTAGAATAAAGATAGCTCAGAACTTTTTTTTACCATCTGAAAGGGTATGAAATAAGCTTTCACGTGATACCAAAAACCCCATATGGTGAAAAATCGACATACATCTCATTTTGACTGGCTGCAAGACATTTGTTATTGCTGTTAGTTTTAATGGTTTCTATGTCTCTCTCTTTTTTTTTTTGATACAACTTCCAGTAATTCTTAACTGCTTCACTGCTACCCATATACCACAGACATCCCACCACCATCCCTGATTCCCTCCCTCATTATCCTTTGATCCTGTGTTCCAACCATTGAATGACTCACCAGTATTTTGCATCTGTACACAATCTTTGATACATGCAGCAAGCTGGTAATTGGCAGATGAGGTAGCCGTGAAAGCCCAAAAGGCAACAGTTAGTAACATCAAATAACAGTTGACTCCTATGATTGCATGTGAGAAAGTAGACAAGAGGAGCCAGTTGGGTCACACACAGTGGGTGGGGCTGATTGTGGAGGGGGGGGGGGACTGACTGTATCGCTGATGTTTAGCTCAGGACTGTGAAATTGGTGGAGCAGTGAGGTGGTTTAATCATCAAAACAGGAAATGTGTGCGTAGAAACAGCACTGCCATTCATTGAAGTGTTTGTGTGCTGAAATCAAGATCTGTATGAGTACAAGTCAGTATGACATTGATGTTGTCAGCCATTATTGATGTTTATATACGTAACAGCTCTCATTAAACGCGCCTTTACTTTTTTACCTGTTAAATTTAGGTATTTTCCTCATCAAGAAACATTCCCATTGAGAAAGAAATCAAAATGCCTAATTTCAAGAAATATGGTAAGTACAGTCGAGTCCGCTTAAATCGAATTTGCCGGGACCAATCTAATGGGTTCAATTAAAGAGAGTTCGCCTTCCAGTTTGTAACACGGGGGGAGGGGGGGCAATTCTCGAATGACTAATGAGGCACTATTTTATTTTATTCCAGGATTATTTCCCTTTGTAAAGAAATCGCGCTATGGTTCCTGAACTTTGCATTTATCTTAAATTCAAGCCCTCTCGTATAATTGGATTACTGGCCCAAACAAGGGCTGCGTTAAAAGCAAAAGTAATGTAAAGAAAAGTTAGAGGTAGAATGGTGTTGGTTTTAACCGTGAAAAGAACTGTTCACGATGTAGAATCTGGCCTATCCCGCCCCGGTACTAGTAATAGATAGCAACCATAATATCATCCTGTATCCTGTCACATATCACATGCATAGTAAATTTGTCTCACGGCCAGTCGAATTGAGACGTAAGTCGCTGGACTAGAACCGAGAAATCGGGATTTGAATGTGATGAGGGGGGTCAGATATCGATTTTTTTTTTTTATTGCAGAAATCGAAAGTACGTTCATTTCTAAACAAAACAGTATCGGTCTTGCCCTCGATATATAAATATTACTTTATTAAAATAAGATTTTATGAGATAGGTATATAGATTTCTGCATTCAACTGTTCATTTAAACTCGATTTTCTTGGAATTTCGGTCATTGCTGAGAGGTCTCCCTTGTCTCTTTAAACTGCAATATAGTAATGTAATTAAGCAAAAATAATGTAAAGAAAAGTTAGAGGTAGAATGGTGTTGGTTTTAACCGTGAAAAGAACTGTTCACAATGTAGAATCTGGCCTATCCCGTCCTGGTACGAGAACCAACATCATAACACTGGCGCAGCACTCTATTATAGCGCAACCTACACACTTCGTATTACATGTAGATCTAACACGTGTAGCACATTTAGCATATACCTGTACTATAGGTTCTGCTAGGATGCTTGGTTATCGATCGATTATCGGCAGCGCTGGCCATATTACACCGTTTAT
>JBCEWB010225747.1:0-12656 GCA_039654565.1 Peronia peronii
TCATACACAACAACATGTCAAAGTTTCTCTTCTTAGTCTGGTGAAATAACAATCTGAAATTTTCACCCGCTTACCCCATTAAACAAAAATGTTGACATGATTGTTTCACTACAGTTATATAATTTAAATATATAAGCATTGACTAACTGGCCACACTTTGCTGAGCAGTTATGTGTGGATGCCAATAATGACATGGTTGACACCATGTAACCGTAATTGTACTGAGGCAAAATTAAATAAAAGTTTAGTCAACCCTATTTTTAAATAGCTTGTTTGTAAAGAAGACGCATCACGGAGTACTGTGCAAAGAAATAATTTTTCACTTACATATATATCACTTTTTTACTTACTGTATTAGTGCAGTTGTTGATCAAAGTTTGTCAAGTGCCTTAAAGACCATATTCTTCATCTCCACACCAAACAAAGCAAAAGAACTGATTGCTGACTTCAGAAAAAAAAAAAATTCCATCCACCCACTGAAATTAACAATGAACCCAAAGAGCAAGTAGGAACTCATAAATATTTGGGAGTGGATAAAATTATCCAAATTGGACTGGCATGATCATGCTTCTTTCATCCACTCAAAGGTCTGTATTTTATTGAAATACAGTGGTCTTCACCTAAGAACCCTCCGCCTAAGAGCCCAGTCCACTTAAGAACCTGCCTCTGCTGCAAAACAGAATTTTTTCTCTATCATTTACCCCTCTAAGAACCCGCTCCCAAATAAAAAATCCACCTAAGAGCTCGGTGTCGGGCCAAGACACGCGAGTACTTATGGTATAATTTCACATCAGACTGTCCACTTGAGAGAAACGCACAGTGCTAGATGTGCAGTAAAATGGGGACAGGGGTGGAGAGAACAGGTAGACAAAGGGGTGGAAGTGATGATTGATGTATGACTGCATAATCAGGCCACATTGTGGACTAACCCGTAATCATTTCTTTGTTTGACAACACGTGGGACAGCACTTGTGATTGACTCTGTGCATAAGGAGGAGTAAGTTTAGCCTCCTGATTGGTCAGTTGTTTTGCTGCTTTGGTTGGTCTTTAAACACTTGAGTCACTTGTGCTATTATCCATAGGGTAGCATAGCAATATTATGTTTTCAACAATGATACTGTTATGTGAAAACTCACTCGATGTTTGAACATTGGGCAGTATTGAGGTACTTATATGTTAAAAAAGATCAGAATATGTTAGATGTAATTATAACACATGTAATTATTCGCATAGATAAATCTTTAACTAACGGTAAGGATTAACTAATCACAGTAGAGAAGACAATTTGTGGTCAGACGGGTTGTGTAACTTTTCTATCTACCTAAGAATCTGTCTCCCTAAGAGCCCACTTTTTTTGTCTCCCGGTGATTGGGTTCTTAGGCAGAAACCACTGTATTAAAATTATTTGAGTTAGACAACACTTCAGTTATACAAATCCACTGTACAGAGTGTTATCTTTTTATGTAGTACAGCATAGGTGGGAAATACATGTAAGCATGGCAAATGGAATGTAAACAGATGTGTCAGATAATGAATAAAATTGTTAAAACAAATCATGGGTATATCAATGCCCTATAACTCAAAGCCTGTCTATCAAAACTTTACACAATTCAAGAAGACCCTAGGCACCCACTTTATTACTCAATTGGAATATGCCGAATGAACTGGGTTGAAATATTCCAAAAGAAGTGGGCTCCTGATCCACGTAAGATCTAACTGAGCACCTTATGAAAGTTTATTTCTGCCATCAGCATACAGACTTATCAAGTTACAAAAATGTTTCTTGAGTATGGCTTGTCCAAATGCTATCCATGATATTTTGGTCTATTTATGTATGTGAATGTGAATAAAGTTTGCATGCATAATGCAACCATTTCATCAACTGTGAGTGGAATTTGCCTTGGAGAACAAATAAAATTTTTCTTATCTTATTGGAGGGAATTGGGGAGCCATTATTAAGAGGAGAGGCGGCACTTGAAGGTGATAACTGCCCACCTGTTCATAAAAACATTTATGCACTAAAAATATTGATACGTTTAAAGATTGCACGTCAGCAAAGTTTGGTTAAGAAAGAGATAGATCTAGATCCTGCGAACATGACTAGTCATGATTGGGCAGGGGTGCTACCCAGAGTAAGACCCAATAAAAGCTGGATGACAGTGAGGAAGAATATGTGTGTGCCTGTGCCATGAAGTACACGGAGGTGGGGTGAAAAGCCATTTCGCCCTCCGACGCTCCCCACTTGTTTACAGGCTTTATATTACTATAATTATATTTAATTATAATAATTTAAATTATTTCTATATTATTAGTACCAAGCTCTGATCCAGGGGAAGGCGGACAATACAGAAATTTAAAAATAAAACAATAAAGGCCACGCGCCCTATTTTACCTTTTGCTACTTTTACAGGTGTCCTTTGGGACATGTGGGCGTGTGAGTTTCTGGACAGATACGGAGATGCTTATCAACACCAAGGAGATCTCCAGTATAACCATCAGGAGCTACCAACTTTGCCGCGGCCTGACATGATTACCAATAAAGGCCGAGATAATCCCTGTCAAGGGGATTGAAAGGTCCTCAAGGGGATTGAAAGGCCCAAATAAAATTGAACCTGAAGGTCATTTTCAAAATGCATGGGAAATATTGAGTTTGAGCATCTTGCCTATGTCAGACATGGCCAAATTAGAAGGAAAAAATTTTTTTTTAAATTTCAAAGCATTGGTCACCATGGTAATGCCGCCATCTTGGATTATCAATATAGATGAATAGTGAAGTTTTAAAATGCTTAGGATTCGTCAAAATTCAATTAATCACTTTGAAAATATGTACACAGGTTGTTTGAAACAAGATCTACATAAGTATGCATTAGTTTTGTCATTTGAGGAAGACACTTTTTTAAATGGAATTTTCAATGTCACCTGAATGAGAAAGTAATAATTTGCTGATTTTTTTGCACTTCATCCAATGTATCTTCAAATCTATGGAACACATCCTAATTTTCATGCATACTTTTGTTTGTTATTGTTACAACAAGCTGCATGCAAAATTTCAAGCAAAAATGTTGCAAAATAAATCTGTAGTTAGAGTTTTAGTGAAAAAAGGGAGCGTATTAAGAAAATCGCATTCAAAGTTTTTGTAAGTGAAAGCTGAAGCAAAACCAAACTTTCATGCTCCACTGACCTCAGAATGATCCTTCGAGATTTCATAGGCATGGTTTGGCCTTTCACAATTTCACTCAGTCCAAATAGATGAAAAAAACGCTTCAAAAAACATATACAGATCTCAAGCTACTATGAAGTGTATAGGAAAAACATCCCCTTGCTGAAGTAAACGGACCAGAATGCAAGTGTTGCAATCCCTAACCTCCTCCTAGCCAGTTAGAATCCTAGCTGATGATGAGCGCACTGCGGTATTTTTATCCAGTCAATGAACAACGCGCTTGAAAGGGTAAAGATTGAGCTGATCATGCAATAGCGCATGTTCCGCGTGAAACGGGGTCAGATTGTTGTGTGGTCTTTTCCAGGCTGTGGTCTCGATGTAGAATGATATGCAACTGGGAATCTATGCCAGGCATGTAGGGAAATGGAAGAGAAAGATCAATGCTAAATTTACCCACATGAGATGCTTGTGATGGGCACTGCAGTCCAATTTTTGTAGCATATTTTTGCGAAATTTGGTGCATGTTTATGGATTGTTTTAGAGCCCCTGCTGTCTTCTGATGGTCAGTTTTGACCCTAGATACTGTTTTCAATTGTAACTACAGCTAGATTTGTGAAGAAAAATGGACAAAATGTTTGAATAACAGAAAAACCTGGATCTGACTTTTTGATTGATTTTCCGACTTTTCAGGTGCTGCCCCTCCCCCTCAGTCTCCGGGCAGGGTAACACCACGCTATCGTTCCCTCTCCCTCTCAGCATCTGACTGCTAAAGCTCATAACATGACAAATGACATCTGACTGATCCTTAGTTTCTACTTGGAACAGTATTCATGAATGCGTTTCCACTGCCTTTTTGAAAGATTGACTTACTAATCCCTGCAAAAGTACATGACAAAGCCCAACAGGGATTTGTAAATAAATCTTTCAAAAGGGCAGTGGGAACACATTAATGAGAATATGAAACATGGATGAACAGATCATGCAAATAAGCATTAAAGAAATAAGTATTAAAACCGGTGGCCAAGTTTGCCTAAAATTCTTCAACTCTGCGGGAAACTCACCTTTTTCCTGAACCCCCTGTTTCTTTTCTTTCTGTGGCGCCAGTGAGCCTTGCCCATCAATCAGCATAAAAACTGTCACATCTGCCAAGGACACCAACTGGCCACTGGACAACGGAATGATCCTGACCAAACATGATTAAAAATATCAACGATCTTTTCCCATCAAATCAGCAAATCATAACGGAATTGCCCTAGCCAGATATGATAAAAACATTTGTCAACTTTTTCCAACCAGACCAGCCTCTCACAATTCTCTGTGCACTGTAACTTATGGGTTATGATTACCAAGTCTCCATGGCAACCAGCCCCACTCCACAGATTGCAGCCAATAAATCTTTGAAGCCACCAAGTGGACAGTGTTTGAAGTTAAGTTATATGGAAGTTGATGACTAAAAGAGTAAGATGTCATCACTGATAGAAATTATTTATGCGGCATTCTCAATAAAGAGCCCCGAAACTGTCATTCCTAATTCTGCATATGCAGCAAACAGGTGGTTTTGTGGGTGGTAACAAGAAAGATTATTAGGTAACATAATATTCTGTTATTGATAATGGGAGAGGAGAGCATTTTTTTTTCCAAGTGCAGTGGAATTTTGCAGTGAGTTTTGATGTGTCTTCAAATAGTCATAACAAAATGATGTAGCTATATAACACTGTGTAATATAAGCACAGTTTATGTAGTTCACTTTTGCAACCAAGATGCAAAACCAGTGCCTCATTTGCTACTTTATCTGACTTCTGTAACACTTATGATATAAGCATATTATACAGTTTTATTTCTGCAATCTTTATCTGACTGGCATCCATCCCTACAGTTCTGAACTGGCACAAGAAAGAGCACATTGGTGTGAAGGCATTCTTGACATACATGCAATTATATTGAAGTGATTTCAAATATTATTTTTACAACACTGTATCCCAGACTTAATGACTTTTATAAGATGTACAATATGACATTTTTGAGGGACACAAATGATATTTTTATGAAGCATAAAAATCAAATTTAACCTACTTCAACTGTATCATCTTCTTCATGGTTTCTTCATTGTCCTGGAACTCATCCAGACTGCGATAGACACAGGCCAGCCATTTGGCCAGATCCTTCACCTGATCTGAGATAGCTGCAGAGCAACATGACAAGATGACCGTATTATCATGCTCTATGGCAATGGCATAATACAGCTGATTGTCTCGTGGCATTCCTGAGCATAAGAGCTTTCAAATAATGTACTCAAAAAGAATCAAAACTATGCATTAATTGAATGGAATCATAACTGCATAACTCATCAATGTGCAATGAACATATTTCTCAATATCTCAAAAATGTTGACATTTGATCATAGAGCTAGACAAGATTTTGACACATGAATCAATACCACATGACCTGAGAGTTTAGATTAATATTTCACAAATAAAATAACAGTGAATTAACTATGTGGCATTTCTCCTATGAAACTACATTTGGAAAGTTTGCAACTGTCTTTTTGTGGCACCCATCTTCATCTCAACATAATCCTTGACTCCAACTACGGTTATCGAGACATCTCCTGACATGTTGTCCCTAGTCTTTACCATCCATCACAGTTATGGGCTAGTCTGGGTCTTTTCAATTTGGTTTTTTAGTCCACTCCTTGATATTGTTGGTTCATCGTTTTCATCTGCCTCTCCCTCCTCGTCTACTCTTCCTTACAGTACAGTCCTAGAGTGGACACTGGATCTTATTGCAACTATCTCAATTTTTTATTCTTCACCATCGTTAGAAGGTCTTTCCAATGATCAATGTATTGTCAGATGCTGCTGCAAGCCTGTTAATTTGTTGTTAGAGCCAAGTATAAGCTGCCCAAAATATTTTGCTAACATCTTATCTCCAGTGCTTGTTTCTTCTCAAAGGCATGTGGGGGCAAATAAATATAACAATTCTCAAGTTTTTACACAAATTGATAAACATCAATTGTGCATCCATATCCATTTGTACATCAAACATAACTGTCTTATCATGTGAATAGAAAGTGAGAACCTCCCTTTAAGAGGAGGGGCGGGTCCTGAAATCAAGATTTGACTGAAAATGTCGAATTTCCGATTTTTTTTTTTTCTTCACACTAAACCATTTTATTTCAAGATTTTACCATTTACATGGTCAAACTAGCCTATTTCATGTGTAAACTGAGCTTTTCCTACAAGTAGGGGTGTCTAAAATATCACTCAAATTCACCTCTGACGGTCAATTTCAACTGAAGCTATGAGGTCTTTACACTAAGTTTGAGAGTATTTCTCAGAAGAAAAAGCAGGCAAGAGAAGGAGGCTGAAGACTGAGGTCCAGTCTATCAAGCTGGAATACTTTGAGGTGAAAGGAACACATTATGTCACAAGGAACTGGGGTTGAAAAACTTTGTCAAAACTTTGGACGCGATTATCTCCAAATCTACTTTTTGAGCACACTTTGAGGCTTTTTCATTTACCAACAGATTTACTTGAAATTTGGCATGAAATGTTTCTGCATATATGTAAAATAATAACAGATATTGGATTTGCAATATTTTGTCTACTTTTTGAGAAAATGTTATCAAAGTGCCAGAAAAATGAGAAAAAGTACCATCTTGCCATGTACAAATTTCAAAAATTTGTTGAAGAAAAACGATGGCAAATTTCGAAAAACCGATATTCAGCGCTATTCAGGTTAGGGAATACTACATGTGTGTAAAATTTGAAACAATTTCATTGAAAAACACCGAAGCCTTAGGCTTTTGAAAATTAGCAATTTTTTGGGGCAGAAATGCAATATGGCAGTATTTCCATGGCAACCAACCATCCAAATTATTTTTTGACACTTTCCCTCCTCTAATTTGGACATGCTGAATTTAAATATGATGCTTAAAAAAACCTAAATTGAATACTTTAGAAAATCACTCTCAGGACCCGCTCCTCCCCTTAATGTTGTTGTTTGTAGTTTGCTTTTCAAACTAGAAATAAAATTATTTTTTTTTAATTGCTTTTCTCAAAACTCATTTTTTCAGCGAATGATACCTATATTTTTTTGTTTACGGCTGAATAAATTAATATTTACAGAGCTGATCTATCAGTGTATGATAAATATTTGTGTAGAACAAAACTTATAGTATCTCTATCTGGTTTTGTTTTACTGATGTTTGAACAAGGACATTTAAGAAACATTAATATTGAAAGGATCATCAAGCTGTTCCAGTCAGTTGCAAGAGACAGCACAGACAAATTTTAACATTCTTCTGTAAAAAAGATTACGCATATCCTCAGCTGCTTCATATTAAATTTCAGAATAACTGATAAAAAATCATAGGCATACAAGGATATAAAATCCAAGATAGCCACCATTTTTATAACATAAAAAAGTGAAAAAAAAAAAGTTTTCTTCCTTTACTATGATCTAGCAGTGAACAGTCCTAGGCAAAAAAAAGTATCTTAAGAAATGGTGAAACTAATTTTTTTAGTGGCACCTGCTCTTAAATGAATCAATGTCTGTGATCCTTTAAGCTTTAATCTAAAATTACCTCAACATAACTGATTTATGGTTCTCACCATAACCAATATAACTTATTCATGAAACTCATTGTACCCATCAATCTAAATAAATTAAAAACTTTTCCCGGGATAAAATTGTCTACAGTTCAAGGAATCCAAGAATATGAAATTGTAGAAATCTTGTCAAACGTTACGTTACATTCTATATACATTTGTCAACCTCCTGGTGGAGGTTATCTTGACTCTTGTTGAAGGAAAATTTACTTGTTGCCTCTGTGTAGCTCCAGCTGTGACTGATGGAGTGGCCAATGTGAAGCAGATGGTCAGTGGTCACTGACTCAATCCCCAAGGCCTTGTTGAGGGAAGAATCAAGAGCGGCCACCAACTGTGGGTGCAGGTAATATAAGCCCAGATCTCGCTGCAGCTGTTCGGCGGAGATAACTTCCATCACAAGAGCATCATGGGTGACCACTGCCTGGGATGGTTTTGTCCACTGCACATCTGCCAAAAACACATCAAAACAAAACCTGACATTGCCACAAGCCACATGACTACAATGAACAAATCAACATAGCCCTGAATCTTTAAACACTTTTTGTAATATAATAATAATGTAATAGAATAAGAATAATGGTAATAATGGAGTGCATTTATGTAGCGCCCAATCCTATAAATGACTCTAGGTGCTTTACAGAGAAGCAAAGTAAATACAATTAAATGTACACAAAGGCACTTTACAAATACAGTGCCATCATGCATGCACACACATGTCCATACCCAGAAACACATCAATTTGCATAAATGTAAACCCTTATGCATATACGCATACGCACACAAAAACTATGATTTCAGGTGCATTTTAAACATATGTTTTGAGGCTAGTCTTAAATTCTTCTACAAAATTTAGGGTTCTCAAAGAATTTGGAAGAAAGTTCCACACGTTTGGAGCATAGATGGCGAATGCTCTTTCTCCAACTGCCAATGCCAGTACTATTTGGTGAAGATAAAAACTGTTTTGTCTTGATTTCTCACCTCTTCCACTATTCCCATCAGATTTTGGTGGCGTCTGCTCCTCTTTATATTTTTAGGTTATTGGCTGGATTGGTGAGCGCAATGAGATGTTCTATTTATTAATAATTACCTTTGTATGATATTTCTTGCAATTCTCTTTTATCTTCAGACCTGTCAGATCGCTCTTCACATTGTCATCTATCTCTCACCCAGAGTAATATTCATACAGCACATAACTATCTCTTCATCTGGGATCGTTTTCATACAAAAAATATTTATCTCTTTGTCTCAAATGATATGTCATACAACTCACATCTATATGCTGTCTCTTTGCCTGGATGATGTTTTATACAACTAACATCCATCTCTCTGTCTGAAGTGATATGTAATACATCTCATATTTATCTCTTTGTCTGAAGTAATATTTTATACAACTCACATCTATACCCTATCTCTTGTCTGGAGTGATATTTCAATCAACTCACATCTAGGGAGTACACGGGAGGGGTAGTACCTCTAGACGGGGGGCTTGTCATGGTCTTTTGGGAGTGGCTCGCCCTCTATTGGTCTCCACTCAGCTCTCATTTATGGGTCCTAGAAGCCTCTAACATGCGGCAGTGCCCAACCCTGGGCAGCGTTTTGACAGGCTGAATAAACTAGGTGAGGGTAGCCGACTCACAGAATCCAAGCCGCTGACCCCCAAGATGACTGGATGGTCCTCGCTGATTCCGGTGGACGAACTACCATGTCATACAACTCATATTTATCTCTTTATCTGAAGTGATATTTCATACAACTAATATCTACATGCTATCTCTTTGTTTGAAGTGATATTTCAAACAACTCACATCATTCTCTTCATCAGCACCAATGTTTCATACAACTCTCATTTATCTCTTCATTCATAAGGGCATTTTAGACAATTTTCATTGATTGTCTTATCTGGAAAAAAAACCATTTAACTTTGTTCTCTATGGTCTGCTCATTTCTAAGGAAGCTCAGGTAGAGGGAGGGAGGATGTCATGAAGGCGATTTTTTTTATTATTAAAGATAGACTATTTTAATCTTTTCCATCAAATTCAGCATGTACTAAATAGAGGAAAACATGGAGAAAAAAAAATCGGCTTTTCCAAATGGCTGCTATGGCAATGACACCATTTCGGATTTTGGTATCTCTAAAATGACCATCTTTAAAATCTACCTCCTCTGCCAAATTTAAACTGAACTTGATGAAACTTGATTAACATGCTGTTTGACAAAAAAGTTACACATTTTCAGCTCTTCAAATGCAAACAAAAAATGTTCTCGAATTTTTTAAAATGCCATGTAATGAAATTTCAAATTTTGCCATTTTTTCATACTAAAAACCTATTTTTCTACAAAACTTACAAATTGAATGGCCCATGCATAATAATTTGTTTGTTTGTCTTGTTATGAGAATGATGTATGCCAAATTTGGTTAGAATCAGTTTAGAAATAAAAAAAAAAGGTAGATAGCAAAATAGTATAAAAAACAAACAGATTTTGAGAAAAACAAGTTAAAAGTTGTTGTTTTTTTCAGCGAAAAGTTGATATGGAGAGTTTTTTTGTTCCACTTTCAGTTTTGGAACAACCCTTTTTTACATACTAGCCTTCTCTCCATGACTTCTGTGTCTTTTGTTGCTGTTTTTTGGCTTTCTGGATGTATTTTTTCTAGAATTTTGCTCTCTATCCTCCATCATTACAAGGACTCCCTTAGAGTCACTTTCAGGGTCTTCATTGCCTGTGTGTGCCCTTCATATTTTTTCTGTCCAAACCAAGAGTGTCTTGACCTTTAGAGTGGCATATAGTTCATAACTGAGCTCTGAAGCAGCAGACAGAAAGGAAAATTTCACTATTTATAGAACGTGGAAGTTCATTTTAGAAAGCTTGGTGAAATCTTACACTGATAATTTGAGTGATAGCAGTTTTTTTTTTTTACCTCCAGTGTCCATCCCTGGCACTGGAGCTCAAGATATTGCTAGAAGAGTGTTTTATGTACTCTTTGCCAGTATATAAAACAGTGATGATCTATCACTGCACGTAGTAGCCAGAGGGAACCAAATCCTGGGTGACAGTAGGCCAGGCCTGCCGTTGAATGACCATGGGTCAAACATGTTAGAATGGACATATCACTTTTTGATACTATTTTTATACTCAGAAAAGGCAGGGCTTTTAAGAGAAAACGAAAACCAAAAATCGCTTTTGAGCAAAATCCATATTTCAGGACATGCTCCCCCCTCCCCCTTTAATTTCCATGTTGTCTCCTCTTCTCTACAGATATTCCTTGTAAACTTAGTCTCTAGACCTGTCACCCCATTCCTCACATGTGAGAACAATACATTGTTGCATACAAGCCTCACCTTCTCTGTCAGCTGTGAGGACAGGTATGCAGTTACTGGCTCTGAGCTTGGCCAGGATCTGTGAAGCCACAGATTTGAAGAAATCCATCACCTCTCCCTCCAGGGGGACAAACTGCAGATACTGGATCACTGCCTGCACTGCAGTCAGGTCTGAACGTGCCTGGAGCAGATTAAATGACCTCAGTTTTTCAATTTTTTTTTTTATTATTGCTGTTAAACAGCTGCCACCACTATTTGACAACAGCTTTTGGAATAACCTGGGCCAGACTGACTTCTCTGCCATTGCAAAATAATACATTCTAATAATAACTATCATTAAAGATCAAGAAGTCATATCATTTCACAATATTTTACTTTTGCCTGAGATTATTATTAAGTGAAAAAATGGAATTCTATAAAATTTGGTTTTGTTATATGAGATGCAACACGATGAAATCAGGCTCTTGTCAAAATTTGAGCATATGGAGTTATTAGTATCACTGTGAAGATTATTCATGTCCCTTTCTGTGGATGAAAAAATTTTTGTTTTATCTTAAGTAGAAGTTGAGATATTAGCAATTAAAGATGAGGAGGGTGACCTATTGAAGTATCTGACTTTATTGAGAAAATGGCCAATCACTTTTGTAAATCCTTATTAGTCCTTGTTAGGCCATGCCACTAAATTACAATTTTTGGGCTTTTGCTAGATCAATTTAGCAAACTGAACCCTGAAATTCATTTTTAGATTGATATAGAAGGGTTTGGCGAAGAATAAAAAATTGTGTTAAAAATTCATTCATTGCTGAAAAACACATGATTTCTCTGGTCGGCTCAGTTTGACGAGTGCCTGATTTCATCGTGTCACGTCTCATATGCATCCTTTTAAAAACCTTCAGATGACAAACCGCATTATTATCTCAGAGACAGGAAATATAGTAGTACAAGCTTATAACTTTGAAATGATGATGAGATTTGTTTTAATTTTGCATTCATTATGTTAGTATAGAGTTAGATCAAAACTATCAATATGCCATTTATAATAAAATCAATGGGATTGAGGTTGTTGTAGGATGATGTGTATGACTACCCACAAAGACAGTATACAACAACAACAACAACAATAACAACAACAACAACAACAACAACAAGATCAGATACCTTGAAGGCTTTCAGAGCCTCTATGAACAACACTGGAATCTCACTGCGTAGCCACTGGTTCCATGAGCTGTCACGATCAACATCCTCTCGGCTGGAAGGCACATCAAAGTCACCTATTGTGCAAAGATAAAAGCTCAGAAGATTTTTATGTCACAAAAATCATGGGCACAGTTCAACCTCGCACATGTGTCAGGAATTACGGTTTTGGTACATCCCTGATGACTACAGGTTACTGCACCATACTTCAGCACTTCAGGACCAAAGTTTGTTGTATTTGGTAGAGAGTCAAAGTCTTGGTAAGGCAAGTTCCCAGCACACACTAAAAAGCAAAACATCTCTGCATATCATTTTTCACATTCTCACTCTCAAGAGGGTGCTCTGGTGAAATTTTTAATTTTTTAAAATTTGGCC
>JBCEWB010225747.1:12756-23962 GCA_039654565.1 Peronia peronii
TCTCTGCATATCATTTTTCACATTCTCACTCTCAAGAGGGTGCTCTGGTGAAATTTTTAATTTTTTAAAATTTGGCCCTTGGTATAAATTGATAATGTACTGCAAAACCTATTTCAGTCACAAAAATTTCAATATATTGCTTGTTGCTATGGCAATGGTGGCCATCTTGAAAAATAAACAACTAATTTAAACTTCTTAAAATTTACAAAACCAATAAAGATATTTACTTTTCATTAGTGCATACTGAAAGGTGAGACCAATATGAAGGTAATGGACTAGGTTTTATTTGTCTGTGATTGATGAAATAGATACAGGAGGATTCTAAAGATCATGTTGACAGAAAAAGGGTTGAAAACAACAACACACATTTAAAGAATAAAAGTTTCTGCCTTCCTATTGTGAAAAACATCAAATAAACTAGCCCATTTTCTACAAATATGAATAGTCTATCAGTGTACCAAATCTGATGACTATAAGTCTACATGACAATAAATGGCTGACATTCCAAGATTTTAGTGAAGCTCAGTTAACTAAAAAGACAAATATAAAAAAATGGACAAGAAAATATAAAATTCAAAATAATGAGGTATAATCTATAGATTCAAATGCATTTTTGGGGCTGAAACTAGCAGAATTGAGCTTTGGCATTTGGTATTCGCAATCTACACATAATCAACTATGCAAATTCTTTGAAATCCCAAAATCGATAACTTGACCCCTTATTATTGAAAACCTCACCTGAGCAGTCCCTTAACCCCTTCAGTGCTTTCAGCTAGGAGTGCCCTGTGCCAGAGAATATTTTTGTACCTTGCCCACAATCAGATTGGTTACGTAACTCTCTATAACTTCCCTAACACGTACAGTGTACTGCTAATTTTGCATAACTATTTGCTAAATATGTACCTGTACCCCAGAATTCTATTTTCACATTTGCTGATACATATTTACAGTTGGAAAAAAAAAAAAAAAGAACCTTAAGTGTATTGTTATGTATTTCCGTTAGTCCTTAGACCTATATCTAGAACTTAGGTTAGCGATTAAGACATGGTACTACTAGATCTGGATCTAGATCTAACTGAGCTACCTTTATCATCATCAGAGTCACTAAAACTGATCTACGTCAGCACTATATGATTGTTCAGAATCCCATCAAACACTTCTGACGATGCTTTCCTTTTACTTGCCATTTTGACCTAAGCACGAATCAGAAAGTACACACAAATTCCACAAATTTCTGACTTCAAACAACCTCTCACGCATAACCGATGCTTCGAAACAAAACAAAGGAGGTTGAAGATATCAAGGGAAGTCACTCAGATAATATACAACCTAAGGTATCCTAATAATATCCCTCAAATTGGCTGTTGTCATAGGCCCTGAATGGTTTCAGGCTATAGGCACATTGTGCACATATTTAGCCCGGAATGGTTCTGGGGGAAGCACTGAAGGGGTTAACACCAAACTAAAATTGCAGGAGATCAAGACCTGCTGCAAATTCAGTAATTAAAACTTTTCATGACTGCAAAGGCAGAAATATCCATTAATCAGTGTGACAAGCGAGATCAGGGCACAGAATAATAATCTGAACAGACAGCAATGACCATTAGATTGGCAGTAACTTATCAAGCAATTCTCTTGGTGCCCTTACCTTGTACGATGAAACGGAAGCCGTAGGACCTGAGAGGCAGGAATGCAAACACTGGCAGTTTATTGGGCTTGATCTATTCATGAAAAACAAAAATAATGCAGTATAAATATGTGTTTAATATATCTTTTAGATCTTTTTTCTCCATCCAAAAGCATTTTCCTTGAATATCAATGGTGGTATGTTATAATTATTTCTTATATCCGACAAGTTTTTTGATATTGTTGTTTTCATTCACTGTGAGGCCTCTTTTGTAGGATCTCTGATTCAGCTGAAAATAGCCTGCAAAGATAATTACAAAGACATGGGAGTACATGCCTTCATAGGATCTGTGTGATACAAAGTATGTAATATTTAAGAATTGCTGGCTAAACTGGCGCATTTTTTTTTATGTCATGTAATGCTAAGGTTTCATGGCACCCAATCTGTTGAGGGAGACCAGTGCTGCACTCTATACCTGCTGAGTGGGGGCATAGTCCAGTAGGGGAAAAGCCAGAGCAATCTCTGTGGCATCTACCTCTGCTCCGGACTTCATCTGATAAACATAAAATATATATATAAAAAAACAGGGAATTGAGGAGAATAAGCATATCATTCATAGTCAGCCCTGATCTTTGGGTTATTTGCACTACAGATATGGGTATGATGGGAAGAAAACAGGAAGTGTAACATGGACAAAAGGTGCAACTGCTTCTTTTCCCCTCCTTGTTTTCTTTTCAGGTCAGTGTCTATCTATGTCCATCAATGTGTAGAAACTGATATTCCTAGTATTCTCACTTATATAGTGTAAAGTAGCAAAGATGGAAATATTCCTAGCAAAGTTAGGAGTTTTCTCTCCCATCTATATTGGACAAAGACCTTTTGCTTTAAAAATGGAAGCCTAATTTTCCAGAGATGTTGAAAAAGATCTTAGAAAAAAAGAAAATCCAACAAAATTTAAGAACCATATCTGAGATTAATATTTTCAAAAAATATTGAACAATTGCTATATATCAAATAAAGACCAGTTCCTAAAAGTATTAAAAATCTCAATAGCTACCTTTTATTTCACAGCCAGTCCATGAGAGTTTCAGAGAGTATTCATTGTGGCTGATATTTAAGGTCTCACTGTTATTTGCTACATGTACAGAACAAACAGCGTGAAGTCAGAAAGATGATCTACGTTAGCTTAAATATTTGTATATGTTTTGCTGACTTCTAAACTGAACTAATCTTCCACATTGTAGTGTTACATGGCCAATCAACTTCAGTCAGACTCATGAGTTACCAGCTGTGATGATAGGTAATAGCTGATGTGGATATGGATGCTGAAGAGAAGGAAGGAGCACATATATTATGGTCATGCACTGTCTGCACAAAACCTACACTAAAACCAAGTGAATCAGATCTCTCTCAAAGTTTTATTGATTCTCAGCTGTCACAAAGATGGCAAACAATGGTAGCATTAAAGTAGTAACCTGTCGGGAGACTGAGGAGGCATCTAAGATTTTTCTCCTGATAAGCCATCGGTCTGTTCCAGAACTGTGTGTAATTTGCACTTCACCCTCCGGTAGATCTCGTCTGCGCATGAATGTTTCAAATCCTTCCACCTACAAATACATAAATAAAAACATTGCACAATAATTTCTTAGAAAAAATTCCTGTGAAACAGCATTAGATTATTTATCAATGTAAGTTTATTCAGACAGTGGGAGGGATGGGAAGCAGAACAGGCAATCCTACTGGCTTGGGCAGATAAGTCAGGAAACAAGTGGGTACAAGGGAATTAAAAACAAGACCACATTTTTGTTCGGATACATTATTTGTCAACAAGACCAGACGGGATATGATCAGAAACACCAGGATCAGAGAAATGGTGGGAACAACACCTGTCCTCATCTACATTCAGAAGCAAACAATCAGGTGGTTTGGACATCTGACAGTCACGGCACCCCACCAGCCTGTCAGAAAAGTGTACAACAAAAGATTATCAGGGTATGAGGCAAGAGGAAGACCAAGGAAGACATGGATTGAGGGTGTGAAAGAAACCCTGAAGACCCACAACATCCCACCCGGCCAGGCCGTCCAGCTTGCCTGAGATCGAAAGCTCTTTCTCCCCTCGACATCATAGATGATACAAGAGGATGGATAAAAGAAGAAAAAGAAAAAGACATTATTTGTAAGGATTAAGGTCAGATAAACTAGATGTGCAGATATGTAATAAGTTTAAATGGAAACAGGTTACTGGGAGATGATAAAGAACTGACAGCAGAGAGATGACTAACAAAATATATAGAATAACATGAGCAGAAAACAAACAAACAAATAAAACAGACATGAGGAAGGAGGAAGGTACTTTCATTTGGAAAAAAAAAAAGCAAATAACTGTAAACTGCAGACAAAATTACAGGAGAAGAAAGATTAAAAAAAAAACAGACTTGACCCTACAAAGCTCAAATGAGAAATATTGCACTTTAACTGCACTGAACTTACTAGTGAACAAAGTACCTTATTGTCAATGGTAATCTCTTTCAGACGGTGAAGGAATAGCAGGAGAGACGGCTGGATGTCATTGAAGCGGGCAGCATGGGATTTGATCTGCTGTTTGATCTCATCTGTCCAGGGCAGGATGATCCTGGTCTGCCATCTGCAGACAAATATTTATAATCAAATGTGATCTTATCAACAAGAACATATAACATATTCTTCTTCTTTTGGCTTGGTTTTGTGAGCGAAGATCAGGAAGGACATCCACGTCAACTACAGGCCTGCTCATCACTGATGAGGCCAATCCAGGACAGGCAGGCTCTCTCGCAGTAACGACAAATGAAGCTCTTGCTGGGGTTGGGGTTTGCTGAAGTGGAGGTTGTCCTGGTTTTTCTTCTCTGATGTCTTTCCTTCTGGGCTTCTCGGCACACACTCTCAAGGGTTTTGATAGTTTTGTGCAGCCAAAGTAGTCCACTGATAAGGAACAATGTGACAAACGATGAGATTCTTCTTGAGACAGTCTTTAAATCTCTTCTTTGGCATCCCTCTTTCTCGGTGACCAGAAGCAAATGCACCGAACATGGTGATCTTGTGCTTGTCCATATAATATATAATAGTATCTATATAACATATTGCCATACCATGCTCACTATTATTTTTTCTCTAAAATGCACTTTAATAAAAGATGTCCATCACTACTCTTTTTTGAAGAATGCACTTGAATAAAAAATGCTCACCATTACTGAACTTTTCAAACTGCCCTGCAAATGTTGTGCAGAGGATTTTGCCATAGATTATAAAAATAAAACTGAGATGGTCAGTGAATGATCATAAGATTTAAATATGATCATAATGAAAAATTTGTATGGAAATTGATTTTGGTCTCTTTGTCACAAACCTTTGAACAGTTAAAAAAAAAAAAACTTGGGCGACCATTCTCAAAAGTAACTCTCAAGAAATATGGCTAGCATGCCTGTTTTGGCTGACCAAATATCTGAGAGTGAGGAACTGTGAAATTGTTTGTAGTGACCAAGGCCAGCCAATCCTTTGATATATGTTAGCTTGATTCCTGGTTATAAAGAGCTACATATTAACAACAGCCTTGCATATGCATGTCATAGGATATGTCACGTCCTTGACTGGAACCACTAGCAATGAATGAGGGATGAAATGTGTGCATGTGTAGTTGGGGGGGGGGGGGGAAGGGGGGAGGGAAAATGGGTGCATGATTGCTATACAACTGCGCCACAGAGTAACTGATAACTAGTTCAAGCTTTGCCTTTTTTATTGTGTCATGAAGCAGGGTAATGTGGATGTGCTTATCGGTGACAGCTTAGTGCGAAGAAACTGACAGTTTGACTTGGTCTTTGTTATGCTGTAATAGCATATAAAGGACTAGGAGAGAACCCACGCTCTCATGGGAAATGTCAGCCAAACCAATACTGCCCTGCAACTTAAGGTGTATGGCAAACATGCACACCTCGATCTTGGTATTTTGAATGATTAAACTTGAATGACTGAATGTTACTCAAAGAAAATGTGTTTGGTGTTCTGACTGCATTGGTCTATCAAAATTATAATTCGGAATCAAACACTCTTGTGAGTTTATAATTTAATTGAATTACCATCACCTTTCTAGAATAATGTCAAATGTAGCTAAGCTTTTCTGTGGCTTTATGTAAGTAGAAACACAGATCTTCATGCAGCAATGTCGTGTGCTATAGATACATTCAGTAGTTTTCGTCCATAAGCCTTTTGTGGGTTTTGTTGAGATTTATAGTATAGAAAAGTAAAATAAGGGAAGCAAAAGTCTTTTGCAATATGGGAATGTAATTTCAATTCATATGAAAAATGACAAACTGCATAGCAAAATGAGCGTTCTGAAAAAAGTGTTTCATGATATCACAATTTTGAAGAAACACCCTAGAGTGAACATGACAGTCACAGGCTCAGCTAAAACTCACTGTGTGTCAGCTTTCTGTATCTCCTCCTCCTCCTCCTCTTCAATCCAGTGAGGAAGGATGTAGCCCATGGGCCCACTATTAACATCAAAGCAAATGTGGAAACCATGGGAATGGACTTGAGGTCGACCAGTAACTCGGAAAACAGACTTGAAGCCAATACCTTTCTGACCTGCACAGTGAAGGATTCAACACAATACGAAAATTAGCACGAAATTGTTTTATTTGCAAGACGTAGATGGCATGTACATTTGGCTAGAAAAGAAAATAGCCTTCTCAACAATAAGAGATATTGGTATGGCTCTCAAATACTGAATTGTTAAAGCCTAAATGCAGTGAGTAAAATATAGCACCACGAGCACATAAAATGTCATCATAAGATTAGGAAGTAAAAAAATATGAGATATCTACAGGATTATCAACAAGGTGTCTTAGCCACTCACAATTACAAAAAATATCAGCAAACTTCCCTGTTCACTTCTCTACTTCTCCAAAAGCATTCCATAAGGCTGTAAACATTTTGTATCAACAGAACTTAGCAGGCTGGGGCTATCTGCTATCTGTTAAATAGCAAGAGTGCTTTCTATGCCAGATTGAAAACTTAACCTAAAAAGAAAAACAAACGACAACAATAAATAACAAACATCAAAAGCAAAATTTAAAATACTTACACTTTCAAATAAATAAAATTTTTTGTTTTAAATTAAAACGAGTAAGAAAAGAAAAAAAAAAGGCAAGAAAAGGAACAAAAAAGACATTGTCAAATGTAGAGAAAATAAAAAGCAAAGCTCACCAATGTAGCCCAGTTGGTGTTTAGATTTTGTACTCTTGCCTACATCACAGAGAGCTCGCACATTCTTCTCTTCAAATCCAAGCTCATTGTTCAGCACTGTAACACCTGAAGACAAAACATACTTCCAATCTGAGTACAAGTGACAGTTTTTAACACTTTGCCCAGGGGACTGGAGCAATCTGTAAACTTTAATGAGAAAAATATATGCATGTCGACACTGTTCTAAGATAATGGTACAGGTGCATTCCATGTTAGATGGTCAAAATTCATATTTTTTTAGATTTGAAATTACACTCCCTTCTACTATCTTTCATAAATGTATACACATTAAAGCATCAGAAACCAGAAGATCAATTCAATTATGGACATCGTTTTTCCATTCAACACTATGGCCTAAACTTCAGCATTTTTTTCAACTTTCTGGACCTTGTTTTTGATATATCTGGTATAAGACTTTTTGTCAACTTATTCAAAACTTTTTAATTGTAAATGTGTCAAAGTAATATTGCTTTTCCATAGCGTAAAGTTACATTTGGATGCTAACTTTTGAATTTAGTACTGAAGGCATGAATATTTCATTGAATTGCAAAGTGACCCGCATAACAAATTATACACAAAAGTTTGATTAACAACCACTAATGGAATAGAATTAAAAAATCCATTTATTTTAAAATCAAAACAGATATCTTTACTCCAAGCAAAAGGATTTTTTTAGCAGTCTTTTATTAGAGAGGAGAAAACAGTTGGTGACACACATAATAAACTGCTATAATTTAATTTCTCCATCACTTTTAAAGATGAAACTTTTGTATTTTGTTGTTAAGGTTAAATAACACTTAACTGATATTAGAATTGAAAGTTAAACTAAGAAAAAAAAATAAAAATAAAACAAAGGGATTACAGAAGATCTATAACATAATCTCAATCTAGGCTGGACAGAAATCAGTTTATCAAACATATTACATGACCATTGCATTGTTTCTTCATTTGTTTATGACACAAATCATTCAGACAAAAACAGTGTTTGATTATAATTTGAATCCTAAAGTAAAAATTTCTGATTGAGTCAAATAGTTTCTTCATCCAAAGCACTGAGCCTCTATATGTTCTAAAACAACTTCTTCACTGTCAAGCCAACACTGTCTCTGCAACATCTTGAATTTTTTGGATGCATTTGATGGAGGTGATGGTAGAATCTCATGAACCCTCCTCATTGCCTTTGATTTATAATACTTGTGGAGATCTAAAGAAGTCCTTCCTTCCTAGTTATCCAGATTACAAAGCTTTCAATGTTTTCTTCTCTCTGTATATTTTTAACATCCACATGCTTTGAGCTATGGCTCTAACAGAGGTGCCATAACCATTCTGCCACACATGCCACTGTTTTTTATGGCACAACTTATTCTTTTCAAATCTATCATCTGACATCAAGCGGCATAGAGGTTACATCGTTTCTTTTGCACCAAATGCAACAGGAAGAATTCTCTGCTGCTATTGTTAGCCCACGCAGGACGCTTCTAATACTCCGGCCACTTAAGGTCAGCTTCTTCAGTAGAGAATATATTGTTGAACTAACGCAGCCTCTTGCTCCCACCTCTACTGGAAATATATTTGTCTTCATTCCAGCTGTTAACAAGTCTGTCGGAAGATCTTGGTACTTGGCCATCTTGTAGTCGTGCTGCTCCTCAATGTTTGTCTCATAAGGAACAGGAAGCTGGACAAGGATGTGCGACTTCACAACCCTCCGGTCTCATACCTGACCTCTTAATTAATTTGGGATATTCTCTCCATCCTGTCAAATAAACTACTATGCCCCGTTGCCGGCTTCCACAATATTCCACGTACTGAGGATGCTGGTGGGAATACTCGTTGACTCTTGAACAAATATATTTTTCCTGAATTCATCCAATTTCTCGGGTTTTGTCAGTGCCAGTGCAACTGTTCTTGCCAGCACTTCAAGCATACAGTTGTGTTGCCGGGTATATCTTCCATGGCCAATCCAACTAAGCAACCAGAGAAAACATGTTGTAAAATCTGTTTTCCCCCACAGAGTGGACATTCTCCGCTGGTCTCCTTTCTGCACCTGGTGGGGTCTGATTTTGTGGGAAGCACACTGAATAAAATACAAATACTTAAGGCCAGTTTCCTGGGTGCCATGAGCCAAATATCCTTCCATGTCATCATTCTTTGGAGGACACCTTCTCCGTTTGTCCATATAATAATGTCAATATTCCTGTATTTCTATGCTACTTATTCTGATTTAATCGGAATATCCCTTTTTCTGTTCATAAATTCTTGTCCTCCCCATTTTTTGTCCAATTGCCGGCACAAAAAACTAATTTTTTTTTTTAGTGAAATCCATAGTGAATTGTTTGAAATCTCCTCTCTCTGCAGTTTTTTCAACGAGTAATCTGAGTTGCCATAAGTATCCGTTGTAATATCTTGGCAGAAAAAGATCAGCAGAAAGAAGGTATTGGAAACTGGAGTAACTGTAACTTTATAAGTATCAGATTACTTGTACTCACCTGTAAAATCAATCACAAACTTGATAGCAGGCACAGTCTCATCTAGATATGTATTGTCATCTGCATTTTGGATGAGTTCTAGCACAAAATGGGTGTCTTTGCTGTACAGGTCTTTGGACAATCTCTGCAAACTGCGACCTTGACGTTCTTGTTGTTTCTATGATACAAAATATAATAATAGGCAATGCAATGAGATGTCAATAAATACTTGCTGTTAGCTCTATAATGACTATCCCTAAAATGCATTCATCATCTTGAAGTAACAGGAATATTTTTTATTTCTAGTTTTCTTCATGTCACACATTTGCAGAGGCAAAAAAAAGAGATTTTTTCGGAATCCATTTTCATAAAAAAATTGCAGCGTTTTTCACTCTCAAAGCATTACCAATTATATTCTAGCAGATGTATGTAAAACTGATATATCTATACTTGTATCTGTATCTATAATTACATTCTACATCCTATTATGCTTTGAGAGTTAAAATCAAATGCTGAAAAGTCACCAGCGACTTGAGAGTCTACTTTCCCACTAAAGATGACATCCTGCCATATAAGAGATAAATGAAGAAGAGTGCCAAACTAAGTTGTGACTGCTCCTTTGACATATAACTACTCTAAATCCTTAATCACATAATAATGAAGCATGACAGCTTTTCAACCTCCATCCGGACATCCCTGGCATCTTGCTAGTCCTAAATTTGGATACACAGGAAAGGTCATTCATTATCTTAAAAGCCGCCACCCCCCATCCCCTCCAACGACACACACATGAAACACAAAAAAAAGGCGTTACAGAGACCAACATCAAAAATCTATAAAGAAACAGATCAAGAGAAGAAAATGATGTTGGGTTGGACACACCCTGTGGAAAGAATCTGTAGATTTCACTCAACACACTCTTGACTGGATGAAGGAGGAAAAAAATGAAGGCATCCTAAACAGAAATGAAGGAAGAGTCTGCATGTACAACTAAAAGCCATGAGCTTGACAAAGAAACATGTGAAGAGGATTGCCTAAAGACACAGGACTACTACTGAGGCTCTATGCTCTACAAGGAGTGAAGTGGAATACCTTACTAACTACAGCTCTTGGCCCAATTACGATGAAGCACTACAGTCTTGGTAAAAATGGAATGTAATACTACAGACCTTGACCATAGAATATATGATGAAGTCCCACAACTCTTGGCCAAATAATAAATGAGCTCAAAATCATGTGGATAACATGTTTTACACCAAAAGACTAGAAATCCCATGTTAGGTTAGACTGGCTGATTGACAGATCTGATATCAGGCCATCATTACATATTAAAGTGCTCCAGTGTCTCATGGCTTTTAGATGAATAAAAATGAACTTAGAACCATGTGGTTTTGACTATGGTGATGCACATGCACACACTATGATTAAAATCTTTTGTCCAAATCCTAAAATAAACTCCCAACACTTTAGAACTGCGTTATTTTTACCAACATCTGTTACAGATGATCAACGTCAAATTCACAATAGTCCCAGAAGCTTTAGCATTTTCAGAAAATTAACAGAGACCATTTAAATCATTCTGAAAACAAAATCAAAGCTATGATGTAGGCAGAGATGGGTTTTGGCTTAGAAAGTTGCATAAAATTAACAAAGAGAAATGATGACTGTTAAATTAATTGTGTAATGGTGATTATGGCTAATGTTGTCACTTAAACCATATTTTAAAAAAAATTATCTTGATAACTGTGGAATGAGTTTGATGAGTTGGGGGGGGGGGGGGGGGGGGGGGGGGGGGGGGGGGGGGGGGGGGGGGGGGGGGGGGGGGGGGGGGGGGGGG
>JBCEWB010226072.1:0-43056 GCA_039654565.1 Peronia peronii
TCTTTGCCTACATATAATCAAATAGTGATGATCTGCGACTGCATGTAGCAGCCAGGTGGAGCCAAATCCTGGTTGGTAGTAGACTAGGCCTACCGTTGAATGACCATTGGTCAAACACGTTAGAATGGACATATTCACTTTTTGATACCATTTTTATATGCAGAAAAGGCAGGGCTTTTAAAGGGCTTTTAAGAGAAAATAAAAATCGCATGTTTTGAGCAAAATCCAGATTTCAAAACCCTCCCCCTTTAAGCCTTTCAATCCTTAGAAAGTAGGATTATCTCGGCTTTTAGAAGTTACCAATTTTTGCTGAGAAATTCTGTGGGTAGAAATTTGGAATCTGGAAATTTTGCCCAGACAGCGGCACTCAGCCTACTCTTCCATCGATTTTAAAATGCTCAGGGTTCTTTAACATGCGTAACGTATACATGAGACCTCCGAAATATATTCGCCCTTATTCGAGAGGGCTAGATGTCGGGCTTCCCTACCCAGAAGATGCCCGGGGACCGTTGAGTCACTCAAAAAATGCAGGTCTTTCGATCTTCGCGTCCTTCCATCCCCCGATGAGAGGACCAGCCTCGCCGACGTGAGTTGTTTTCACCCTCTGAGGCAGACGCTGAACCACAGAGCTACTGCGTCCCCCAATTTGAACAGGACGTCACCGTACAGATCACAGGCAGGGACCCAGTTGCTCTATGGAAGGATTTATGGGAATAAATAAATACGTAGTAACAGTTGATACGAAAATGAGACTAAAAGAAGGCCTCCTGAAATTTACCTTACATTAGATCTGATGATAATCATGAGTCAGTCGAAAGTGGTGATTTAAAACAAAAAAGATAAAGAATAAATAGAAGAAAGTCAACTTATTTTTGTAAATATATGAATAGAAAACAAATGCGGTGCTCCTGTAAAAATGTATACAAAGGAAGAAACAAGATGGACCTAGACATAATTCAACATTAACAAATAACATCTCAATTTACTTTTGGTGTTAGATGAGGTAGATGTAAATGCTTGCGTACACACCCATATAATCTTGGACACTATAACAATGCAAGGAGATGGCGAAGGAATTTAGGTCATCATAACAGTATTATATTGTTGTTTATATTAGTTGCTTTCATTTTATTTTCAGTCTGTGGTAGAATGTCTAAGTCAAAGTTCCTGCTTTAGCTCTTCAAACAGACTTTTTGGGGGGGGGGGGGAGAGGGGGGAAACAGACCTCTCTTCTGTGGTTGTCAATTCATTCAGTATGCTCGAGAGATAGGCATGAAAAGATCAAGAAGGATGAGAAAAAGAATACTAATTCTGGTCCGTTTTTCACACTGGAGTGAGAGCAACTAGGATACGTTTTTCGTTTTGTTTTTTTTTTACTATTTACGTACGTTGACTTTCATCTTTTTCTTCTTTATCTCTTTTGTTTTAAATCATCCATGTTTCCATTTCTCACTTCCTTGCCTTCTTTCTTTCGACTGACTCACTGATAACCATCATGTCTAAAGTGTGGTAAATTTCAGAAGACGTTACGTTCTATATACGTCTTTCAACCTCCTGGTGGAGGTTATCTCGACGGTATTCAGAAGGCCTTCGTTTAGTTTCCTTTTGTATCAACTGTTAGTGTTACAATTCATTTATTTTCCCGTAATTTAATAAAAAACACTACATGTACTTTTATTATTCGGAGGGCATCTAGGTTAAATAGGTTCTTAATGTTTTAAGTCTGTCACTCACAGGGAAGAGTTTTAGTCCTAAATTTCTTACCTGCTCCGTGTTTTTAGTGACTTTTTTTTTTTTTTTTCCATATCCGCTTCTTTCCAAAGCCGGTAGGCTCCCATAGGCTAGCTCTGCCGCGAGAGGGTGGCTCAACTTTGGAAATGGCCGTCAATTGCGAAACCGAGGCTGCGGGTACAAGTTATAAGTTAATACTAGTATGTCTATGGGCAGGTGTAGAGCTCTCCTTTACAATAAAACCACGAAAGCTTTAGTACACTATGTGGCTGTAGATCTAATGGAAAAGGTCTAATATCAGTGGTAGAGCTAAAGCAATGGAAGCAAAGTTGGCAGCATACAGACAGAAGAAAGAGAAAGAAAAGTTAGAAAAGAAATCATTACTTAACACACTGAAGTGTTTCCTGTTGAATTCATGGAAGGTAAATCTATTTGTATGCTATAACTGTATTCATCGAACTAAAAACTTTTTATTCGCAGGCCATTGACAAGTACAGGTAAAAACATTGAGGGATAAGATCTAGATCTAGATCTAGATTCTACGTTAACGTTCTATATACATCTTTCAACCTCCTGGTGGAGGTTATCGCGCAACCTAGGTTTAGAGTCAATATCAGGATCTGGGCTCCTTCAAAGGATATTTTGATCAGGGTCTCTTTATCTCCTTTTCTTTTTTAGAATAAAATAGACTGTGGCAAGCTGTCTGAATGTTTAAAAAATATAAATGAGAACAACTTCTTGCCATGTGTTTATTCTATGTGTAGACTCTATATGCTATGTGCACCAAGGATATTAGGAGAAAAAAAAAATACTGGGTGTGTTGATACTACAAAAGGAACGTCAAAAGCAATGTTGATATAGGATTTTATTTATTAGTGATTCAGAGGAGAAAAATCAGGATCAATAAAGTCCGTCGGTATGAAGAAGTCAAAATAAGCTATATTGATGTGGATTGTGCTATATGTTTGACTTTATTTCTCAGAGTTCCAATAAGTCAGACTCACAGCCAGCAAAAGATGAACAAGATAATGATAATGTCGGATGTATTGAGGATAAACCTTTGTCAGCAGTGAGGAGAAATCTGAAAGCACAATCTCAGGAGCTACAAGAATTAAATGAGAGACATTCTTTGCATACAGAAGAAAAGAAATTGTATTTACAGTCCAGAACAACTATCTGGGTGCTGAGAATTCTCAAATTTCTATTATGGCTGTGTCTGTGGGGCCTTTTCATCGAACTTCAGTTTGGCGCTGTATTCTTTGCAATTTCCTTGCTAATCTTTGCATATTTGAATACAAGAACTGGACCAAAGGATGACAAGCCAAGTGCCTATTCAGTTTTCAATAAGGATTGTGAAAGAATAGGAGGAACTATGACAGCTGAGCAACTTCAGAGCCAAATGTTTGGTATGCCAGGACTTACATCCTGATATCAATGACTGCAACATTTCTTAACATCACTTTACTAAAAATAAGAATCATCATTGTATTCTAGTGACATTGAATATTTTTGACAGCTTTTACTACATGTATCTTCTCAGACTGATGTTGATAGCAGTGCTGTCAGCATGACAGAAGTTGTATTTGGTGCCATGGAATCAAAATATGGGTATGTATTAAAAGTTGAACAGTACACAGAGCAGAAACATAAGTAAATTAATTTCTCTAATTTCAGCAATGTTTCTGAACATGTGGAAATGTTTAAAGTGCTGATTTGCAATTGGATGTTAAGCTTTTACTTGTACTTGTTTTATATCAAGACATCATGTATGCTTTTTAACATCTGCTGTTGATGCCACAAGTAAATGCATTGTAGTTATGACTGAAAATAATGCTCATCATGGCAAGAAGTATGAACATACAGGTGATTTGCCTCTTATTTTCTTCACCTTGTCAATTGGAGGTCTCAGATTGCCTGTAGTTGTCACTAAGTTTGGAACAGGGTCAGCACATCGGAGACAATTGTCATTTGTTATACATATTTGCAGAAAACAGTGAAGAAACAATTTTCATATCAGCAGACATGTATTGTATTTGGTTTAATGGTCATCTAGTTGGAAAGTTTGATTCAGCAAAAGACTATGATCATAAATACATATGTATATTTATATTGGGTGTAACAATCCAGAAAGGATGTAATTATAGTACTGTTTGTTTATGTTAAAAACAAGTTGGAAGCAGAAGTACTCACTTTTCCTTTCTTATCATTACATGTATTTTTATTACATTGTAATTAATTTTTTTCTCTTTAATCATAAATTTCTTGCCTGCAAATTATTATGCATGTACATGTATCATGCATTTTGTTTCTAAGACTACCATGCTTTGGGAAATTCATTGCATTTCCATGTCATGGATTAACATTATAATCTTTTCATTTAATCAAATTGTACTTTCACTTCACACGTTATTGATGATGGAGAAATGTGTGCCTTCATATTTCTCTAGTTGTGAGGAATAGAATTTGATGTTTCTCCCCATCAAATATCTTTTTCATCTGTTACCTTTTGTTAATGTCTCCAGTGAGGAAATGAATTAAAGTATGATTTTGTAAATTATTATTGATGACTGTAGGTTCCAGTTGCGGGAGAAAGTTATTGACACTGTGTGGCTAATACCTGAATTTCAGATGTGAGGAATTGTATGCAAGGCATGAAAGAACTTTGTCTAGAATGCTGTGAGTGAAAATGAGAAATTACAGAATAGAAGATGTTGGATGCATGTGGCACAAATTTATTGTATGTGAACCTATAAGCTATAAACTTTGTGAATTTATGTCATGATGTTTCTGGTTATCTTGATTTATGTTTCACCTACTATGTGTATTTTGGGGGGGGGGGGGGGAGGGCATCTCCTGAAACACACTTATGAATTTAACTAAAAAGAAATGCGAATTTGGATTTTTGTTTTCTCTTAAAAGTTCGGTCTTTTCTGAGTATAAAAATGGTATCAAAAGTGGATATGTCTATTCTAATGTGTTTGACCAAAGCTCATTCAACGGATGGCTCAGCCTACGTCAACCAGGATTTAGCTTCCTTTAGCTGGTACATGCAGTGGTAGATCATCAGTTTGATTACATATAGCCAAAGAATGCATAAAACACTTGATTATAACCTCTTCTAGCAATATCATGAGCCCTGGTGCCAGGAAAGGACATTGGTTGACCACCCTGAAGTGAAAAAAAAACTGCTGATCACGCAGATTATCAGTATAAGCTTTCACCAGGTGCTCTAAAATGAACTTCCACGGCTTACATGCAGTAAAACTTTCCTTTACTTTTGCTGCTTCAGAGCTCAGTTGTGGACTAGGCCTATATGCTATAGTAAAGATCAAAACAGAGAAAGATATGGGGACCACATATAGATAGGCCCTCAAAAACTTGGAAGTGATTCTATGAAAGCCCTTATAATGATGGTAGGGAGCAAAATTTGAGAAAAGATATGCCCGTAAAGCCAGGATACAGCAACAAAAGACAACAAAAGTCATGGAGAGAGGGCTAGTATGTGAAAAAGAGCTGTTTTGAGGCCAAAAGCTCAAAAAAAAGCTCTCCATATCAATTTTCCCTGAAAAAAAAATTTAAATGTGTTTTTCTCAAAGCCTTTTTTTTTTTTTTAATCAATGTTTGCTATCTACTTTTTTATTTCTAAACTGATTCTAGCCAAATTTGGTATGGTTTCGTTTTTATAACAAAATCAAAAACTGTAAATATATGCGTCCCATTCTGTTTGTAAATTTTAGAGAAAAATAGATTGTTAGTTGAAAAAACAGCAAAATTTGAAATTTTGCTACATGGCCTTCTCAAAAATTTCTAGAAAAAATTTTCTTTTGCATACAAAGAGCTGAAAATAGGTAGCTTTTTAGATATTGGGTTAAACAGTAGTTCAGCAAGTCTCATCATGTTCCATTACAATTTGGCGGAGGAGATAGGTTTTGAAGTTAGCCATTTTAGAGATGACAAAATCCAAGATCTTGGCATTGCCATCGCAATTGTTTGAAAAAGTAATTTTTTTCACTGTTTTCCTCCAATTTGAACATGCCAGATTTCATGGAAAATAAAAAAAATCACCTTCAGGACCCCCCCCCCCTTCCCAATTTGGATCATTAAGTCAGACTAAATAAATATCGTCAGATGCACCACTTCTTATGCAGCTCCACAGTATATTATAAAAACTGCCAGAGAGAAACAAACTAGATGTAAAGTGTTTTATATTAATTTATTACTAATCCCACATGAGAAACAAAATCTCAGAATAGATTATCACAAATGTATCTTTGCATAAATAGATCTGTACAAAAAGATATCATGAAAAATTCAAAATTATCAAGATTAAAATACTGTGTTTAAAATAAACAAGCAATATTCAATGTGAAATGCTCTACAACTTAACTTAGCTGTATTGTACTTCAAACTACATTAATGATGCTGCCTTAAAGTAGTAAGGATCTAATATGCCCTTCTAAGATTTATGAAAATCCATTTGGACTCATGGATTCATGTGTATTTCTGAAAACTATCAAATGATAAGTGTATACAAGGACTGTCTGGAAAGTAAGAAGAAAATAGCCATAACTTTCAGACTAATCAATATTTTTAAAATCTGTAAACTGTGTGCAACAGGAAATTTAAAGCACTTTCTTGTGGCCAAATAACAATATCAGTGCTGAATGATTCTATCATGTCAAATTAAACATGGTGGCCCCCATTGCAGAATGGTCAAAGGTAGAGGTGGTGGCTGTTCTGCGATTTTTGCATGTAAAGGAAATAAGCCTACCAAAATCCACAAATGAGATTGTTACCATACATGATAAGTATGCAATGAGCAAAAATGAATTATATCATTGGTGTACTTTGTTCAAGGAGGCTGTACCAGCCTGGAAGACAAATCTCATTCTGGACTCCCACATTCTTCAAGACACACACAAAATGTTGCCCGCTGATGAGTTCATTCAAGGACAAAGCTGACTGAAAGTTTGAGACATTGCTTCAGTTCTTGAAATTTCAAAGAGCATTGTTCATGAAATTATCTATGTGGACTTGGGTTATCAGAAGGTTTCGGCTGGGTGGGTTCCAAAACAGTTGACAGAGGATCATAATCTCCAGCGAGTCAATGCTTCACAGAACCTTCTGGTAAGAGTCCTTTAGCTGAAATGGGAGTGGGGGGGGACTTTCAGCAAATCATCAAGGATTTCTAGAACTTTTGATAACGTGATGACACATAGTCCATCATGCTAGGCCGGAAACAAAATGGGATTCCATGACCTGGAAGCATCCGTCATCTCTGGCCACAAAAGAAATTCAAGGTTTAGTATTCAGAAAAAAAAATATTGCTGCCAAAAGTGCCATGCTCTGGAAGCTAAAGGTGTCCATCTATCAAACATTTTGCCTCATGGAAATGCATTAATGCTGCTTGTTATCGTGAAAAACTTGATCGATTGAGCAAGGCATTATTCTTCAACATGACAACGCAACACCCCACAATGCCAAACTGACAAGATATTGGCTCCATTGCATTGGATGGGAGATTTTACCACATCTACTCTGTAGTCCTAACATGGCTCCATCAAATTATCATCTCTTTGATGAGAAGCCCTTGAAGTGCCATCTTGGAGGGAAAAAGTTTAACTGTGATGGTAAGGGTAGCTACATGTATTTTCTGGCTCAGTGCTGCAAAAGTGTCTCGATCTCCAAGAAGACTACATTGAAGAGTAGCTAAAAAGTGACAGTAGCTCTGTATGTGAGTTTCAAGTAGATAAAAATAGAAATGTTTACTTTCTGTTAATTTTCTTATTACTTTCCGGACAGCCCTTGTGTATGAACCAGTGCCATGGCAACTGCTGCTCCATGGCAAGCAACCGAAATATGCAAAAGATTATAGGTGTTTGAGGGAATGAGGATTGAATTATGGCAAAGTGAGAGCTTTGAATAATAAATGTCATCAAAATCCTATTCCTACATTTGTCACATACCAAGGATGCTTTATGACTCATTTTTTTATTATAATATATAGAAACATCCAGTACAAACTCTGAACTATCCCACTTACTGAAGGAACACTCTGCGTTACATATATATAACTTACAGAATGCATCTGTTATTATCTTATATATCCAGGCAAACAAAATCTATAAATGTTGCATAATAATAATAATAATAACAGCAATATTTTGGAAAAGCCTAATGATCGTTCCCACAATATATTTCACAATTTTTTAAAACAATGTACCCTTTCAACTAAAATACATTAAGACATTAATCAAATAATTAATCTAATAGTGCACCAAAAACCTCACTTCTGGTACTATTCTTTCCAAGGTAAAGACCAGAAATACATGAATGTATGACTGCCTGTGCAGTCATTTGTCCTACCTTGGGTTTAACCCGAGAAACATCAAGGGGCTAGTTGGGTCAAAGAATCGCCTGTTTTGTGCGTTTGAATTCCTCTCCAAATAATCCAATATAGTAAGATAACAATAAACATTTGCATACACTTCCTTTAAGCTAAACTTTCTATTCTGGAACATGAATAAATATCTTGGAAACCTTGTACTACAGCAATGCTGCTGACACTTTTCAGGTTAAATTCAAAACTTTACCAGGGACAATCAGTGAAAATAAAAATAATTAAATGTCTTCTACATTTTATATTTTTGGTATGGAATACTTGAAATAAGTTTAAAATGCCTTGTAGCTCCAGTTGTCTAGCAGCATGAAATCGCTAGAGGTGCACGATGGAAAAGTTACATTTTTTTTCCTTACAAATATCAGAGATGATCAATAAATTTGATCTCATGTTATCACATTATAAAATTACTAGTATCTAAAACAAAACTATCAACAACAGTGCCCAAGGCATCCCCATTTCAATCTGAAACAAACTACCAATCTGTTCACCAGGACATGTCTGAAGTACAAAATACATTATCATAAAGACAGGACTCTATTTTTCAATGTTTTGCTTTTAAATGAAATCCATTAGTCTGTCAACAAACAGTATCATGAAGCCATCATATCTGCTTGTGCCTCTTCAGCTAAAGCAGTAAGTTTGGTGTAGCCCTCTACTTCACTTGCCTTTAAACCTAGAGCTTCCATCTGAAACGAAAGATAAACAGATACCGGAACACAGGGAATGCGTCAATCAAGACCAGCACATGGACAGTCAACAGTTAATGAGCTATTCATATGCTAACATGTTACAATGATATAGTTACCATGATAAATCTCTGAGAGTGGAAAGTCTCAGAAATATACAAGTGGAAATTGTGGATTTCAAGAAGAGTTACTGAAACATATATGGAGACAGGTGAGTACAGGTAACACAATATAAGGAAATATAAATGCCATCAAGACGTTTGTTCATATTAAATTAGCAAATAAATATACATAACTGAATAGATGTAAGCATTTTCACTTTTGAAAAAAAGGTCAAAATAACATTACCATACATTCCATCACAGTTTAATAAAACCCACAGCAAGAAAAGCCATCTCATACCAAATGTTGATTTAAATAATACTGTAAATGTTTATGATCACAACAAGGGACCTATTCTCACATGTGTGCAGTCCATTCTGACTTATGTGGCAATTTGTGAAACTGATAAACCCTTACATTAGATTTGAATTACTAGTGAATCACACTTCAAATTCAAGAAATTCAAGCTCAGAGAAATAATTAACAATTTCATTCCCAGGTTGACATTTTGCTCTTTGCCATCAAAACAAGTTTTATGTACAGCATTGGGATTGTATGTGATATAATGAAAAAAAAAAAAACCCTATAAAATTCTTACTTGAGAGTGGAAATTCTGGATGTCTATTTTCAGCTGTGTCCGGATTTTATCTGAATCACTCACTCCACCAGCTTTCTCTTTCTCCTTGTCCCCTCCTCTGGCTTTCTTCAGGCGTCGCAAACTCTCCTCCATTTTTTTTGTAGATGTAAGCACTTCTGCTGTTACTTCCGCAAATCTGGCAAGAAAGGTTGCACGTATGTAAATGTAAACTGCATTGGTCTCTGCCACGTAAGATAAGAACCTTTATAAGCAGCGAAAACAAAAAAAATCTCAAACTTTGACACAGAAATAGAACCTCAGATTAAGAGACCAATTAATCACAGCTAAGGGAAGATTGCATGATGATAGCAAAAACTCAAAACAGAATGAATATTTATCTCAAAATTACACTGCACATTGACATGTATTCTTAAAAATAGCTCTACAGAAATATCTGTAAAATCTGGGCTATGGTATTCATGAAACAGAACATGTCTTACACTACTTACAGACTCAGACAGGACCAACTTCACTTTCAATTTCCTTTTTTCGCCTATATCCTGTTTATGCTCACACATATATCTTGTCTGGTCTTAAACAGGAGGAAAATGTGTACACATGAACTTACATAGCACTTGTTGTGTATGGTAATGCTGGTATATTATAAACTTCAAATACAAGTAACTTTAACTTTGCTGTTTGTCCATGACTGTACTTACTGCTGGCTTAAAGTTGCAAACACATGGGTCAGAAATTCTGCTTTCTGCTGTTGATTCAAGGCTGCTGAATGTTCTTCACAAAACTGGTTCAAAGGCTTCATTACTCCAGACAAGTAAGTTGATGGTTTTGTAGGAACCTGTTAGAAAAAGTTTGTTTTAAAACTGAGGATACTGTCTGGTGTACCACATCTTGTACATGCTGTCATATTTGATTAATACTTCTTTACCATGGAGACCCTTTAAATATAAAAGCCGTTTCATGTACTCTAGGAGGCAGAGATATAAAAGATGAACTTTCTAATTTTTAAAGATAAGCACAATATACATGTATGCAAGAATCATACTAAAGGCCTATCTTAAAAAAAAAAAAGCATTTTTTTTTTCTTACTCTGCCTCCTTTATCTAGCAGATACTTTTTTTGGTAGATGATCTAACAATGAAAGGCAAAACTGTAATCATTCTTCTTTTGTTGGCTTACAGTCTCATTAACTGATAAGTTAATAGAGGGATAAAATCATTGAGCACAATGTGTACTCAAGTAACAAACTTTTTTCCTTGTTTGTCTATCAAAGTTTTGTTATTCTGAGTCAAGATCATGACAAAAAAATGAGGGAAAATAACAAAACAATTGTGATAATTGTGTTTTTATCAGTGATTTACAGTATAATAAAAAAAAAAATGTAAGCAACGGAAGGAAAACATCATGAAATGTACTATTTATGACACTCACTTCCTTATTTGTCCTCCTGTATAACCTAGGTATGTCGTTAACCTGAGTCAGGAAGATGCTGCAGCGTTTGACAACATCCTCAGTCACCATTGTCCAGTACCTGGGCTTACACTCAGCTACTGCCTCCATTCCTTCCATCAAGGCATCTGAAGATGTTAAATCATGATGGATCATGAAAATTTAAAATATTTTCTTCAAAAAAATGCACCAGGAATTGCTTTCATCCCGTGATTCCTTTTGTCTGCTTATTTTGTGCTAAGTCATGGACTGACAACTGAAATCATACACATCTCAGTCTTCTTTCCCTCTATCTCCTTCTGCATTTCCTATTTATGTCATCAGTATGAGAAAGACTTTGCAATACAGTCATTCCTTAACCTACTGACATGTTCACTGGAGTTTTTAAGTGTCAGAACCATGAATTTTAAACTTACCTAGTGCTTTGAATTTGCTTCAGTCAACTAATGAAGTTTTTTTTTAACCCCAGAAGGATATCTCTACATATGTTTCCAAAGTCAGTCATTTCATAGCAATGCTTTTATTTATGTCCTTTATTTTATTTTTTTGCAGGACAGACACCCAACACCAAAGTGCTATTAAGTTTTGATCCTAATACGCAGAACCATAAAATGCCCTTATCTAATTCATGTTCACCTTGCTTTATATTTATCACTACCTTGATCTCGAAGATATAAAAAAAAAACAAAACAAAACACTCTAATAATATATATAAACTATATGTCAATATAGATGTTACAGTGAAATCTCACTTTTCACAAGCTCTGGATCCTCCAAGCCAATGGAAATCAAGTGGGGTCTGATAGTAGCATCAAACAATTCTGCGATCTGAAAAGTACAAAAAGCAAAGATCACTGTCTTTTCTTTCCATAACACCATTCATTAATTATAGTGTCATCAGTATTTAATAATAATAATAATAAAGGGCATTTGCTGAGACTTGTCAACTCTAGTGCCATCAACATCACAGAAAGTTAACAATGTTAAAAGATCAAGCAATTATTGATTGACTAAGTGAACTACAGATGAAGGGCTTATGGTGTAGAACATTTTGTGTGGTTACAAGACTATGGTAGGTCTGGGACCTTCAGCTGTGGTACTAGACAAATTAAATGAGTATATTATATCAAAAACAGAATTAAGTTACTTTGATGTGATACCCACAAAGACTTCTATTATTCTAGAGTATGAGATATTGCAGATATTGCTGTTATTATGGTATTTTATAATTATTTTACTGCAAAGTATTCTCAGTTTCTGGGCCTGACATCTGCACATAACAATGAATTTATGTGCCACTCTCTCATTTTAATAACTTAATCTAAAACAGTCCAATTCCAAAAATAAACCCAGCAATAAAAAGCTTAAGATTGCTCAAAATAAGAATTTGATACCTCTGTTACAAGCTGGAAGGAAAATACAGAATTCAAAAAAGAAAGGAAATGAAAATCAACGTACAATTTATTAACTTTTGTATTACTATACCTTTGTGGTTAGTTTATCAATGTCTGACATGATGGCCACAATCTGACCAGTGGTGATAGGAGGTCGAGACGGGGACTCTTGAGTGCTGACAGGCTTTGGCGACATTGATCTCCCCATCTGATCATTGCTAAGCCCTGTCGGTGATGAGCTGCCCAATCTATCAGGTGTTGATGACCTCAGTTTGGCCTCTGAATTTGTGTCTGACTTACGACTCATCTGTTATCATAATAACAACATCAAGTAAAAATACATCTATTGACTATGAAAGAAATGATATATACTGATGTGATGACGTTTTACTATTTAGGAGACTGTAAGTTCCTGCGAATGACTGCTGTGTTCACTTTTTAAAACAACCAGTTCATGAGCTAAGCTCAGGAGTTTGAGGTTCAGCGTCATGAGTCACTGTTTCTCCTACCACCCATTATGCATGTACGAGTCTGTGACCTGTGAGTTTTGACCATATAATTAAACAAGATTACCATTATAACTCTGATTTCATTGTTTAGAATCGTAATGGTAACTCTAAGAGAGTGATGCATAATGAAATCCATGAAAAAAAGTGTAAGAAAATGTTACAGAAAAGTGAGACAGTGCACTGCTGTAGAATTAAAATTGCAGCCTGCTTTTTCTTTTTTTTTTCGCTTTGAAATTACACCAGTATAAGATGATAACAGTGTCTATTATACCTCCTCTTCATACACCTCGTCCAGCCATGTTTTGTATCTTCCAATCAGTTGGAGATTCAATTTGACAAATCTGTAAAGTGAGATTGTTAAGTTCACTGAATACATATCCATCAAGTCAAGGCATTTTATCATTATCTTCCTTCATGCAATGTAAAACATTTTAAATTTATATTCATTCTTGATAATTTGGGAACTTAGAAGTCATTACTTCACTACATTAGTACAAATTCCAGTTTGCCAACCCATTGTTCACACTACATGAAATAAACAATCTGTATTTCAGAGACTGGAATTTTTGAAGCATAGAAAAAAAATTTGAGCATGTGAAATTTACTGATTTTGTAGAAAGAGTGCTTCAAACCAACTGTAGAGTGTAATTAATCCAAGATGACTTAAAAGATGATAAACAACAAATGCAGCCAAAAACAAGTTTGAGAGTAGGTTCTCAAAATCACTCCACGCAATATCTTTCCATATATCTCATTTATCAAGTCATCTGTGATTTTCATTACTCTTATTGGCCTTCCAACAATCAGCTGTTTGCCATTTATCAAATGGTATAACCCTTATCTATTCATACAAACCTGAACAAGGAGAGGATTCAGTTGGGAATGACAACTCACCTATGAGTCAAGGCTGGCAGATAAATATCATTCTGCCAACACTGTGTCAATGAAGACCACAACACTTTAGTGGACACCAGCCGAAACTCACTCTGTCCTGCATGAGATAATGTGAACATTCAAGAAATAAAAATAGTAAGTTTTTCAATCACTCCTAAATCAAAAATGAAATGAAATGCTTTTGCCAGCATCGGCCGTCTTCAACATTGTTTACTTCCTTACTTCAATTATCACAAAGCACATTTAAAAAGAAATACTTTTTTTAACGAATAATATCTATTTCATTCATTATCAGAATATTCCAATTTCTGAAAAAAAAAAGGTATGACTGTATATGACATCTGGCACAATGAAGACAATCCAAAACAAAACCCATGGGGATCTGTCACATCTCTGGGATGAACATTATGGAGATGAGTTTGCAAATGAAATATAGGTGAAACAATATTTGTCTTGAAAGTTATCCAATACATAATTTTCTTTGTGTTTCTGTCTACAAAGATTTCAACTGGTGTCAGCCAGAATTTTTTTTTACCTCACTTTTACATGTACATGGGTGTTTTTTTTTTTTTAAATCATGAGTATAAATCCAGATGAAATCTCCGTACCAGTTGGATTATTCAGTCCAGAGCAAATGGCTGTCTCAAATGATCCAGCAATGTCCTGGAATCTATAGAGGTTTGGAAAGGCAAAAAGAGAAAAGGATAATAAGAATTGTTTCACAGTAATCAACATAATGATAGACAATGTAACTGACAGACTAAAGTATTCTTTCAGATCACATCTTATTAACTAGTTTAGGCAACGTTATTACATAATTTCACAGAATTCATAAAGCATGTACAAAAAAAGCATTAAAATACCTTAACTGACTGAATTGTGGCCTTAATAAAAGGTAATATTGAAAATAAAAACAAATTAATCTTGATATTTTCTGATTTCACTCTGCTCAATTTGTCAACTTTTATATATTAATTATTATTAGGAATATTTACAGAGTCACTTTCATCCATATTCCAGACTTCCTCCTCCAAACCTGTATTAAAAGTGACCCAGATTGATAAGATCATTATCATAATTTGCAACCCAAAATAAATTTTTACCTGATTTGAAAATAGACAGGCAAGCTCCATTTCCCAATCAAAGATGTGTAGCTGGAATGCTGTCGCAAACGTTTCACACTGGCACTGGACCCACAGCAAACTTCAAAGTCATTGAGAAACTTCATACACGCTCTGTATTTCTATGTAAAGTGAAGAAGGAGATATCTACATGACCATTTCCAACTTCAAATACACTGCTTATGTCAGATAAAGATACTTCTATACAAATTAATTGTTCCCCTCTGAAAATCCAGTTTCTGACTCACAACACAAACATTCTTTTGACAATCAGACTAAGTTTGTTTTTTTTCAGGGGACATGGAGATGAAACACAAGGACGAAAAGAGTATGTAAATCTAAATCTATTACTACAGGAACTTGTTTCACTGATGCAGATAAAATCAAGTAAATTTTGACAGTTTATTCCAGATTGCTACATTTGATTACAACTCACTTTCAGTACCATGGAAGCACAAACTAATTGTCCATAGCATCAAGCATGGAACTTCCAACAGTATGCCACAGATTATGATAAAAGTAACATGGACAATAAACTGAAACTATGAACATTTCTTGCTTTATTCAAATGTCATGATTAGATTAGGCTTTTTTTTCACTAAAAACATATCCGTTCAAATTTCCATTAAATTTAGAAAGAAATAATATCTAAATTTTACCTTGTGAAAAGTGTCAGGATTTCCAGGTGCAAATATAGAAGAAGTTCGCATTTCCAGATTGTTCACAACCTCAGGAAACATTGCATTCACCACAAAATCATAGCCTCGAACTATTTCACCCCCACTGAAATACATATATAGAATGTCGTTGATTGTATAAAGGAATACAGTTATGCTAAAAAGACATGCAGGTAGTAATGTTCATATTTTTTTCATTATTTCAGTAAGTAAAAAGAAAGAGAGATGACAATGCAAAGACACTAATTACAATTTGTTAAAAAATCATATTTGTTTTATTTTGAGGTTACAAATTCAAATAAATCTTCAGTACAGTAGGTTGAGCTGAAAGTTGGGTTGAGATCATAGTGAAAACTCAATTATATTTTCAGTTAGTCTGAGACTTTTCCTTACTGTTCTCTAGAGACTTTTGTAGAAAAACTGTTTTCTATTTATGCAGACTTACCTTGTTCCTGTGGTAATACCATTCAGCACAGAGCATTTCTCAGGGATAAATGCTAAGACTTTTTCATACATCACAGAGACATCTTTATTGTAAGTCTGCAAAAACTCCTCATTGATGATCTAAAGGAAGAAAAATATGTAAAATTCAATTTGTACAAGAAATATGTAAAATTCAATTTGTACAAGAGTGGACACATTAACATGGACGATTCTGAAAAACACCCTCAGACTTAAATCTGGCGTAAAAAAAAAAATGTTTTATTTAATTCTGAATCTTGTCTTGTTCTCAGATGTTTGAATATCCTAATAAACCACTGTCAGTTTAATGGGATTGACATGTAACAAATAATGCTGAATAGTAACTAACCTTCAAATTCAATTTAAATCAGTCTCTTTGATACCACTAATTAATTTTGTGTAAAAAATAAATCTCTAGTTATGTTCAGCTACAGCTTTATAAGTACATTTATAAAATATTCACCCATTTTAATTTTTGATAACACAAAGGATGACATTTACTGAAGTCACAAGTGCAAATATAAAACTGTCACATTTTCATTTCCATATTGTGGTAGAAATTTACCTCTTCCATGTACGGATGTACCACATGCTCTCTAAATAAATCTTCTGCATCTCTAGTCTTGTCAATGAGGGCATATGTTCGCAGACACTGCCGTAGCACACCAACATTGCCAGTCTCCAGGCCTGATAGGAATGATCCCTCCAGGCTGTATTGTAAGGTTGTTGTAATGGCAGTGATACGCTGTAAGGAAATGGAGAAAAACAAAAACACCCAACAAGTTGAAATGAAAATATTCAACTATCATCAAATGAAAACAAGGAACAATTGAAAGATTTACACACAAATAGTGGTTAAAGTGTATGTTCCCTGTTAAAGAATTTTTTTTTTTTGGTCACATTTCGGACAACTTTATAAAGTGTTCTATAGCTAAAAATTGTTAACCTAATCAAATTTCAAATTATATTTCTATAACTTTCAAAATAGAAATTGTGATTATATAAAATCCATACACATCCATGTACTTTACTTAACTTAAACATCCTTGTTTACTACAAATATGAAAGACAGTGTTGTAGATGACACACATTATTTAAATGATATGAGACAAATTAATAATTATAGTTTTCATGATTTGAGGCAAATTAATAATCTTCATGGTTTTCACAATATCCAAAATCTTCCAAATGCAATCAACAAAAACCATCCATAAAAATTAATGGTTAAGCAAATCCTAATATGTCTCTTTACGCAGTTCTGTGATGTTGCGCTACCCTGTCTCAGCCACTCACTCAGTACAGTAAACTTTTCTTGAAGATTTTAAGCTCTTTTCAAGAAACTGCTAAGAAAGTTTCAAGAGACCAAGGAACATTTTTTCTTGTGGGAGCAGTGGGCTAATGTGCTTTCTCAGTCATGATACTGGTGACAGGAAGTATAAATAGTCAATATTGTTGCCAAGTATTCACTTTTCAGCTGGGTTTCCTTATTTAATGGAGGTGAGCACTTACGTAAAAAAAAAAACAAAAAAAACATGGTTAAAAATTCTTAGTACATGGATGAAGAAGTGAAATGGATAGAAACATTTGTTTGTTGAAATTTCTGAGTTTCTAAAAGAAAATGAAGAACAGATTCTAAGAAATTTTAGGAGAGAGAATAAGTTTCCAGAAGATTTCACGACCTTCTAGAATATGTGAGCACTGCTTTTTAATTTCACTGAATGGCTCTAATTTCATCAAATCCAACATATTACATTTACACAGCGTTTACACATCAAACAACCAGAAGTTGCACACACACATCAATTGGCTTACAGGTTTGACTTTGTCCACTAGGGGATGGCCTTTGCTCCGTGTAACATAGAATTGTAGTTTGTTAAACTCAGTAGCCACTCGTTCAATCAATGGTCCAGTTAACTGACTGGAAGCAAATAGTCTTGACAGTTACATTCTGATCAATAACAATACAAAAAAAATGATAACTGAATTTGCATGACACTGTTCTCTGATACTAGTACATACAAATAAAAATAAAACAATGTGTCGTATATTTCTCAAATGAAATTTTATTTTTAAACAATATTTGTCATTTTGTAAGCTAACAGAAGTTTCTGACAGTGATAGATCATTTTGAGACCCAATATAAATATAGACTTGAAAACATTTCTTTCTCTCATACACATGTTGAAGTTCTACTAAGAAATGGTGAGTATAAGCTTAATAGTCACAATATCAATGACAGCAATGGAAAATATTTTGGAAATTTAAGGGTGAAAGTATTTTTGTGAGTAGAGAACAAAGCACACATTGGCTAAATTTGCTTTCAAAGCTTACCTTGGTGAGCCTGAGGCATCACTGCCCTGCTGAATCCCTAAGAGTTTTTCTATCTTCTCCACTGAATGTATGATATTCATCAATCTTTGCAAAACAGCCTGAAAAATGAGAATTGTGATCAATTAAGTAATTAAGATTTTGCAACAAAAAAAAAAAAAAAAAGGAAAAAAAGGATTGACCACAAAAACTTTTTAAATGGTATTCTGTGCTGAAAGATTACTTGTTTCATACACATATACAGATCAAGCTAATCTCATTAGTAAATAAGCGCATTGTTGTGCCTGCCTTTCCATACAATAACATAAGCCAAATGAATCAGTGCATATATCTATCAACAGTCATAGCTTCATCAAAGATACTTGGTCACAATTTTGAGTTGTGATGCTAGTCATAATCACCTCTGCATAAGTACTCTAAATTAACAGTCATCCTTGTCTTTCGTTAAATTAATGCTTTAATGTGATATCCCATATAAACATATACACTGTAGCCTCCTCTAAACAAAATGGTCTTCATTTATTTTTTCAAAACAACCAAAACTGATTTGGGGCACAGTGGTATGTCTGCGACGACTTACCTTTTTCCTCTGTATTTCTTGCTGTTGTCTGATTTTGTCTTCAACAGCTTTGATAGCTTCATCCATGGCTGTTTGTACACTCTGTGCACGACAAACAAAATATCAGAAAACAACAGATCAAACCTCCATAGGACAGGTACTAAAAAGTATGTGAGAGCCAAAATCTGCAAGCCAATATCTGCAGTATTGTAAAATCTTCATAATTTACCCCTAAGATCTCATATAGTGGCAACCTTAAAATTAAGGGCTAAAACTAAAGACAAATTTAATACCAACTTACCATCATAACACAAAATAAAAGGTTAAATAACACAAAATGCTATTTCCCTGCATATTTAGACAAAAATTACCAAAATGCATTTATAATCTTCATTTTGCAGAAATATCCTCACTGATTACTGAAGCAAACATAAATTGACTGGTTCATCTTCAAGTCGTTGTCAAGGCAATTACATCACAGGTAAACATCAACCTATCTTCAAGTGGATTAGTTGATTAACATTACAAGTAACTTACGAGAACTTCTTCTTTAAGCTGACCAAGGGGTGTTGTCAAATTTGAGATAGCTTTATCCATACCAACCTGAAATCATGGGAAAGAAAAAAATTATGAACTTCACAACATCTCACTCAACATCATCTTTGCACAATAATTGTCCAGGAAAATGCCCTGCATCAAACTTTGTATTTGACATGTATGTGTTTGTGTGCAATATGTGAATCAGTATACAGTGTGGTGCACACAAAGAATAGCTATTCTTGTTAAATATACAAATATGTTTTACTTCACAGAAAAATCATCTCACTCTATTATCCTTCTCCCTCCATATGTTGATTTAATGACACTTCGCTGTTTGACCTCACTGATACTTCCATGATACTTCCCACTGGTAAATCAAATGAAAAATTAATCAGGCTCTTACGATGAAACTCTGTCTGAATCTAATGCACAATCAAAGCATGTGTGTTTGTGTATACAGTGGAATACATCAGCTAAAGTGAAAACTGAAAATACATGAGAAGTAAAAAAAAGAGCAACATTCAAAGGTTATTTAAAGATATTCTACATAATCAGCTTACCAGGTTTGTTGACAAATTAACAAAGTCTGCATAGTCTTTGTTGATAAGTTCTATCATGGCACTCCTGATCACTTTCAGATACAGGTCTAGATCATCTCGCAAGGTTTCCAGAGGCACTTTTTTTCGACAGTCAACAATAAACTTGTCAACCTCAAAATCTTTCTGCAAACACAAATTCAAAAAAAAAAAAAAGAGTGATTGTTATTCAAGGAAACACAAATTTAGTGTAATGTTGCAGCTGCCCATTCAGACCCTTAGATTAAGACATGACCTATTTCCCTTTTTTTTGGCCACAGGAGAAACCATTAAAATAGTACCATTAAAGACAAAATTGCAACTTGACAAAACAAGTATGAAATCTAGCTATTCTGAACGCATCTACTAGATCATGAAAAATGAAAATCATCAATATTCAGCCACAAACAATTGAGATATGACCTAAATAAATTTTAACAGTCTTAGAAAAATGACAGAAAAAAGTGTTTACACCGAGTTTGATATATTGCAGCTCCGAAAAACATAGCAAGAGAATAAACATTTTCAGGACTTTAGGGCATTTAAATCGTATTGCAAAGTTGAAAATGGTGTGCGGTAATAAATTTTTGAGTGACAAAAAAATATAATTTTGGCAATTTTATGAAATTCATACAAAAAGTGCTGAAAACAGAGAGAATGCTCATTTCCATGGTCTGAAAAAAAAAACTGAAATTCTACAGAGTAACACAGCCAATGCTAAAGGTTTTTCCAGACCTATGAGATGATTAGTTAACCCCTTCATTGTGATGAGTTTTTGTTCACCGGTACAGCACTGATTTTGGCTTGTTTGGTTGGCCATTGTGTCAGCATATCAGGCTTTTTCAGGGTCATATCTTCATACTGGCTATGTAAATGTAAGGCAGGCCTAGACTTGGATTCCTTTGCTGTAGACCCTCCCATCTTCAGTGCTTTCCTCTTAATACTAAATATTACTCTACATTCTCTCTACTATTGTCTAGTAGACCTAGATTAAGAACTAAATGTATATCTGTTGAGGACAAGGGGCCGGCCTAACTGTCACTACTACTCGCCCTCGATGTCTCAGAGCCTGACTCTGGCTCACGCACATATTCTGACCCAGAATCATCATATTCATCACCTTCAGCCTCCTCATCCTGCAAAATACCCATACATGTATTTAGATCAAAAAGGGATACACGACAGCATTTCTCAGACATTTTGGAATGATTGCAGACGTCTGTTAGACAATTATCTACGTTCTGACTTCAACTGTATGTAGAGGTCAACTGTAGTCGCTGCAGTAAACAAACCACACCAAACAAAAATATATATATGTAATATATGTATATTTTTCATTGCTGAATCCGAATTCACCCACTGCTTGTGGCTATCTTTCCGTATACAATCATTGTAGAGGTGCGTTTATCATAACGTACATGGTATGTCTATAGCTGTGGTATCAGCGACTTCCTCCATGCAGTACTTCGTATGGCATGACACTGCAATTTATCCACTTTCATGACGTGCCAGATACGTCATATAGGGATGAAGTGGTTAATGTTTTGTGAAATTAAAATCGGTCAATAAAATTTAAAAATGCACCACGAAAAACAAACTGGAGGACTGGTGGGTCAGTGCTTCACAGCTTGTGTTCACATCATTATTTACATCAGAAGAAAGGTCTTTCAATGCTCTTTGCAGCTGGAATCTCTATTTACATTAAAATGTTTCTTTTGATAGATCAACTAGGCTAGAGAGTCAGAGAGCTAAAAAAGTAACTCTGACCACCATAATTTATAATGCTCGATTTGTAATGCAAGGAGAAAGAAATTGTACTCAGCAACATTTTTCCCAGTCAGAGAATTTTCTAGTGGTTAAAGGTGTACACTTGTGCTAGATCTAGATCGATATAAAATTGACAGACTCTACATTTCTGTAAATTTGCCAGATCATTCGAGTCGTGAGCACCAGATGACAGCTTTGATCAGACATATATATATGTAGACCTTGCTGAGTCTGGAATCAGCAGTAAGCACTTCCTTCTCACTGCCGTACTGGTACAAATGGCATATATCGATACTGCAATTATTGCCTTGGCGATATAGATCTACATATCAATTACTATAAAATAAACTAGACCAACCCTTGGCCCTAACCTGCTGGGACCCTTGGCTGTGCATACTGCTAAGGCAATAATCGCAGTATCGATAGTGCCATTTTTATCAGGACCGCAGTGAGAAGGTAGTGCCCAGCAGTATTTCATGATTTTCTTTAGCTGCCAAAATTAAGCTCACTATTCTTTATAAAAATTTAAACTCAAAGCCATCAGGCCAAGCGCTTCAAACCGGTCTGGTGTAACGAACATGTCTACTGTCAACTCAAACACACATAATTTTGTCAGCATATGAAACATCTTTTTCAGATTCTGATTTTACCTTCATAAACTCTTCCTTGTCAAAACATAACGATGCAGGACCTGAAGGCAGTGTAAAGCCTTTTCCAGCTGCGTCAACTGTCATCGTGCGGAAATGAAAGTTGGATGGTACAAAATTTTAGATGATGTGTTGTCCACCAACAGCCGATAATTACACCAGTTACTTCCCTCAGCGGAAGTAAAGCCAAAAATTCAACCCAAAAACATTCTGAAATGCGAAGCATCCAATGTGTGCTAGGCCTAATATTGTAGTTATGATGGCACAGGCAAACATGGCTGCGGATGCTAGTGATTGCTCAGAAACAAGCACATTTCGATGCCTCAATCCAAATTTCGAAAGCTTCATGTTCGATGATGAAGGCATCTCTTCTAAAACATCTAACGAACAGGTAGGTCTAGAATGCTACAAATACTTTAACTGGAAACCGGCAGTAAGCAATGGTTGAAATGGATATATTCACGACGGATAGGTAGATCTAGATTATCAAATCAGCTAGCTTGACATTATACGAAAGATACTCTGCTATCTAAAAGTATTTGCAGTTTTAAATAAAAGATGAGCTGAATTTGTTCGCTGGATTTTTTTTTTTTTTCACTTCAAAGATCCAGCAGTTTAGATAATAATAATATAGATCTAAACTAGATCTAATTGATTGATATTCTTATCAGAATAAAATTAGATCAATTCTCAGTTCCTATTTTGTCCAGATTCTCAGTTTTAATTTCTGTTCAGAATAGATGTGCAATCATCATGCTATATTACACAGGTTTATACTAATAGTAATAGCCAACTCAGGATACTGTATTGTTAAATGTCTTATTTTCATGAGTTTACTTTTTTTGGAAGCAAGAACCAGTCCTGGTCATTTGGCAGTGATATTATGACTGACCAGTTTATCCGCATTTCACAGCATAAATGATGGGAGGATCTATAATATGTATGAAAGATTTCATGTTTCTAGTCAGAGTCACAATTTTTAACGAAAACTTATTATGACTTATACTATTTCAGTGTGTAATCATCACATATACTTAGCATTTCTGTTCTAAAATGCAACATTTTTCTTGCATTATCTCCTTCCTTTTATATAAAATTGCTTTGCTCATTTTTTTTTCCACAGAAACAAGTGGAAACAAATATCTTAAAGTGCTATAAAAGCTTCATTACCTCGTTGGATGTCTATCCAGAGTGAGTACTATATAGGTATCTATATAATAATTGGTGTCTAAAGGTAGTTCAGTCTTTGTTTTTGTTTTTTCATTTAGTTTTGCTTGAAGTTTGATTTACCTAACTTCATACCATATAAACTATTCCTTAAATTTTTTTCCTAATAAACATTCAACTAGTCAGCCAGACTGACAGTGAACTTTTTAAAGTGAATTTTACAGACAAACTTCAAATTTTATAATAGTTCATGTAATGAAACTAACATCAACACACCACAGAAAGCAGATAGTTTACAAATTAAAAAAAAAAGATTGTCCCATTGGTAAATTATTGATACGGAAAAGGTGAGCATATTTCACACATGGCCTTTCGCATCGATGTTTTCTAATTTTAATTTTTTATCTGACATTGTTTAAACAGGCTCTACTTCTACAATATTTACACAGTTTTGAGCCTTCTCATACTTTTTATGCATACTTACCTTTGTATGTCTTTATGTTATCTTTTTGTTTCTTGTATCTGCTATTTGTCTGTCTGAGCCTAAGAGGATATATGCTGTGTTGTTTTTACTCTTCTCTTTTACACCCAACAATTTGGATTATTTCATCAAGATATTGTTGCTTTATTTTCATAAATATTCCTCAAACTTGAACAATGCAAGGCAACATCAGCTTTTGAACATAGGGTTTAGAATTATAGAGGTTCATGAAAAATTCATCTTATTCTACTTAATGTCTACCAGTGTCCCCTTCCTGGAAAGAGAAAACCATGGGGAATTTCTTCTCAAAGGATTGAAAACATTGTCTACATCCTATGAGGTAATATATAAGCATATTTTCTCACATGTTTCAATAGTGAACCTAAATAGTATCTGCACTACTCCTATCTGATGGAAAGTTAGGCAACTTTTTAATATTTCGATATTGATTTACCAGTTGTTTTCCTTTGATATCTGAAGGGCAATTATTCCCATTGATTGGTGTTTAAAAAAAAAAAGCAGTTAAATAAAAATGCAAACTGTCATACAAATCTGTTCATAGTCATTTAAAAATTTTCACTGTTTTCAAATGTTAGAACAGTAGTTATTGAATTTTTTTGTATTGAAAATATTTCTAATCATAGGCTTATTTTTTTATTAAAATAGGAGAGTAGACTACACAATTTTTCTGTGCCATTGATATGGTTTGATTGTTTCTCTCAGTGCCTCGATTCAAGCCGACCATGGTTGTGTTATTGGATCCTCCATAGTCTTGAACTCTTGGAAGTCCCAGTGTCTGAGGAGAGAGCTTTGCAGTAAGCTTTTTGTTCCCAACTATCTGTTTTCAATGGTTTCACTAATGTTAATTCCTTTTTTATCGTCAGTGTATATTTACTTACTGCTTCTCATCTTCATTATGGTGTGATAACAATACTATTAATGGACTCTACTTGTAGCTGTGCAAGCATGAAATAGTAAATGAGAAATATGAAGAACCATAATCACCTTAAGAGGGGGAGAGGGGGGCGTCCCTGAAATATGGATTTTGCTAAAAAAATGTGATTTTGGGTTTTTGGTTTCTCTTAACAGCTCTGCCTTTTCTGCGTATAAAAATGGTATAAAAAAATGGACATGTCCATTCTAACGTGTTTGACCAATGGTCATTCAACAGTAGGCCTGATTTGGTTCCATCTGGCTACTACATGCAGTCGTAGATCATCGCTATATGATTATATATAGGCAAAAATAAGACACTGGATTATGACCTCTTCTAGCAATATCATGAAACCTAGTGCCAGGGATGGACATTGGATGACCACTATGAGGCAGAAAAAACTGCTGATCATGCAGATTATCAGTGTTAGCGTTCTAAAATGAATTTCCACGTCCTATAGGTAGTGAAATTTTCCTCTCTTTTATGGTGCTTCAAAGCTCAGTTGTGGACTATATGCCATAGAAAAGGTCAAGAAACTCTTGGTTTGGACAACAAAAGATATGGGGGCACATAGAGGCCCTCAAAAACCCGGAAGTGACTTTGTGGGAGCCCTTATAATGATGGGTGAAGGGAGCAAAGTTCGAGAAAAGATACGCCCAGAAGGCCGAAAAACAGCAACAAGAGACACAGAAGTCATGGAAAGAGGGCTATTATGTAAAAAAGTGCTGTTCCGAGGCTCAAAGCCGAACAAAACATTCTCCATGTCCACTTTTCGATGAAAAAAACCTTCAAACCTGTTTTTCTCAAAACCCAGTTTCTTGACAGTTTTTTGCTATCTACTTTTTTGTTTCAAAACCGATTCTAACCAAATTTGGCATACATCAATTTCTTAACAAGACTAAAAAACATAAATATGCACGGCCCATTCTGTTTGTAAGTTTGAGAGAAAAATGGGTTTTTAGTGTGAAAAACGGCAAAATTTGATTTTTTTTGTTACATGACATTTTTAAAAATTTATGGAAAATTTTGTATTCACAGAGAGGGCTAAAAATACGTAACTCTTTAGATATTATATCAAACAATATGTTCACCAAGTTTTATCAATTTCTGTTCAAATTTGATGGAAGAGATAGATTTTAAAATCAGTAAATTTAGAGACGACAAAAATCCAATATGGTGGCAACCATATAAAAAAGTCAATTTTTTTTCACTGTTTTCCTCTAATCCGAATTCGATGGAAAAGGTTTAAAATAGCCTTTCTTTAATAATTAAAAAAATCATCTCCAGGACCCCCCCCCCCTCCCCCCTTTAAAGAACTGTTTCAGGTGCAAGAGATACATTGTGGAAGTTAGAGAGTTGTAAGATTAAGGAATATTCTTTTGCCTGTTACTTGTCCCTATGTCTAATTTTTAGCACAGGAGGTTCTCAGATTTAGAGGTTTAATCTGAAATTCTGTCATTGATGAGATTTAATTTGATTCCATATTTGAGCTGTTGAATAAAAAGGATCTTTGCATAGTATAACAAGAAAAGCAACTGTGATTTCCTTCAAGTATTTCTCATACTCTTAAAAGCAGAAATTAACATTTTTTTGAAATTTTTTTTCACAAATAAGGCCAATTTTATTTTCAGAATAGCCAACTTTCTGGGAAAATGTCAGCATCCTGAGGGAGGTTTTGGAGGTAATGTATTTTACAGCTCTTGACATTTCCTTAACTCACTGACTTAAGTCGGGTCTATCAGTTTTCCAGCAGGTTGCCAGGCCTGACTATAGTCATTGTTAGGATTTACTATTTTTTCTTAGTATGCTCCAACTATGCTCACATATGGCAGTTTTCAGGATGACAAACATAACTCTTCACTGTAAGAAGAGCTGAAAGTTATGCTATTAATGAATATTTCTGACTTGTTATCGGAAGTAAAGAAATGGTGACCACATGTCATGACAAAGCTGTGTTTGGTGCTGAATTTTTTGAGAGTGATCGAGGAAGGGTGACCTCAGAAAGAAAGAAAAAACGCAATATTTTTGGGATGATAGACTCTGTGAAGAAGTTCAGATCTAGATGAATCTGACAAAGACAGTTGGTGGGAATACACATCTAGTGAGACCCACACGAGTGACGATGATGTTATGAGGAATACCAAGCCGTCGAAGGAAAAAGGTCAAGCTCTGCTGTGACTGCCTCTTATTCTGTGGCAAAAAGATCGAAAGTTTGTATGAATAACTCAACATAGAACATCCGTCAGACCTCTACTACTTCAGTATCAGTGCCTTCTGTGGCTAGATCTATTGCTACTGACTCTGAATATTGATAGTGATTCTGATTCAGACCACAACACTGTCTCTGTCCTGTTGAACAAAACAATGCTACTGCAACTGAAATATGGAATAATGATCTAAAACTTTTCCTCTCCTTACCTCATTCAATGAAAATTGTAGAAAAACTTTCCCAGATACTGTCAATACACCAACCCAGATCATCAGCAAATTGTTACACCTGACATCATCAAACACTTCAGGCGTGAAGCAAATTGATATGCGATGTCAGTTCTGCAATTGTGAAGAGTCAGTGGTAATGTAAAAGCTGTATTTTGGCTTGGAAACCGGTAACAGAAAATGAAATGGAAGGTTTCTTGCTACTTGTGCTCCATATGTCACTTGCCTGTAGACACAGTATTGGTTAGAAAAAAACAATTTGTATTTCACTTTTGCAAAAAAAAAAAAAATCATGCTGAGAAACCGCTTTCAGGCTATTTTGTCCCTGTTTCTTCTCTATGACAACAACATCCCACCTACAGAGCCTGAATATGATCACCCATTCAAGATCAAGCCGTTTTATGACCATTTACGTCAAGTGTTTCCATCATTGTTTTTGTCAAGCTGCAGTATCACGATTGACGAAGCAATGTGTGGATGGCAGGGTCCCTTGAGATTGGTTCAAGGTTTACATCAAGGATAAGCCCATTTCAGTGGGCATAAAATTTTATATTTTGGCTGAAAGTAACACAGCTTATGTGCATGGATTTGAAGTTTATGCTGGAGATCCTAAAGTTAGCAATGAACCACATGATATCTGTATAAGGCTGCTAGAAAATTTGCTGGGCAAGGGCTATACGCTCTTCCTAGATAATTAGTATACCTTCCCCACCCTTGCAACTGGTGTCACGGAATACAATGCTAGTAAGAACTGTTTCTTCCAACAGGGTAGGTTTTCCCAAGGACCTTGCTCAAGTAAAGCTGAAGAAAGGAGAATTTGACTGTTGGTTACTACATTTGTTCACATTTCATTCACCCGTTATGATTTGTCATGGCCAGCTGAAATGAGTTTGATGTCAGATTTTTCATTTACTTGCTGTACTGTGTTATTAGAAAGTAAAATAGGTTTTCTTTCCTCATGATGAAAGAATGAATTGAATTATATATCATCTGTACCAGGATATTCACATTCCAAGTAAATTTCGATGATCCATTGTCAGTTAAATCTGATTTTGCCAACGAATCTCTTTTGACACATGACCTGACCTAATTGGCCAACATTTTTTTATGTCAGTTTACACTCATAAATCATTTTACATTAATGTCGGTCACTTTTTTTTTACAACAAATAATGAGATCTGACTTATTTTCAGTTTATGTCATAATGAACAATGAAAACATATATAGAACATTTTGCTGAAGTTTCAGATATGGGAAATGAATAGCCAAAATTGTATCACAATTTTTGTTTTATACAGGTGGTCCAATGCAATTCCCTCATCTTGCTCCTACTTATGCTGCTATCAACGCATTGTGTATTCTTGCCAATATCACAGAGAAAGTCTTTGATGTGGTGAATAGGTTGGTGGTTATTGCTATAACTTAAATTAAGCTTGCAGTCTATATTTTCGGAATGTATAATCTTTCAGAACAGATAAAAGAATACATATTATTATTCTTGTGGAATAGAAGGTCAGAAATAATTGTAAAGTACTGAACCAGTTAGGGAATCATGCTATTACCAGCTGAAAATGACAGAACATAAAGACGATGTTTCTTAGGTCAAAATATTGATATGTCTTTAAAATTTGACATGAACCTAATGTTGAGACGACATGAGCTTAGTTACAGCTGATGATTAGTGCAGGGGTTTGGGCTTGTACCTCATAAACATTACGATGAATTAGTGAAGATATGATGTTTTAGATGTATTTGTAAGATGGTACAAATCAATATCCTTACTTGAAGTAATTACAGCAAATATTACATAAATGGTTGAATTTTTCACATGCTTTTGATAACTTTGTTCATTTTTGACACAATATGTATGGGATTGGTAATTTTTGCCATTTTTCATTATTCCAGAGAAAAGTTATATAAATTCCTCATGAGAATGAGAACAAAAGAAGGAGCATTTCTAATGCATGACGGTGGTGAAGTTGATATCAGGTATTGACTTAGTGAAGTTCAGGGAAAATGCAGGTGTGAAAAGTCAAATGTGGATAAAAATTTGGCACCTTTAGATTTTATTGGATTATTGTTGATCAACATTTTCAAGAACTATACTTCGATTGGTTCATTGATGCGGCAAAAAGGATGCAATTTAAAGTGTTTTTTGTAGCAATACAAGCATGTAACATAATCTTGAAAGCAAAATCAGATTTGTCTTTTCAAATAAGATCTTATTATAGTGGAATATGGATGAGTTGATGTCGGTGGGGGAGTCAAAATATGATAGATTCATCCGTAGTTCAACTCATCCGTATCTCACTAAAGACTACAAAACTGAAAATAGGCACTACTTATTTGGAGTGACCTATTGTTGGGCATTATAGTGGTTACTTCCCCTTACACATTCTTTCATCGAGCATCAAATTTAATTTCTTCCATTCATTTTCGGTGAGATCTACCCAGCTCTTAGTTGAATTTTATCATATTATCGATGCCTGTTGCCATCGGCCGTATAAGTTTCACTGTCATGTAAAAATGTCCACTGCTCCCAACTGTGCCTCCTGAACATTCAACTCAACACGATCGCTGCACGCACATGCACTTCGTGACCCTCCGACACTCCTACGCCTTCCCACCGTTTCATGGTATAAAATACCATACATGTGTTATGCTCTGTACCATTATTACAGTGGAACACGCTTAAACACAATTTTAGGGACCCAACATATTATTTTGGTTTAAATATATTTTGGTTTATCCAAACTGGTATGGTGGAAGTTGTCAGAAGAGGGCAACAAACTCTATAAGGTCAATTTTCACTAACTAACCACGTGGGTCATCTGAAACTACACGGTGCCATAACATCACGCCGCATCAGACAGTGTGCATGTTGGTGCTTGGATGACATGTTGTCTGCCTTGCCTCGTCAGCACATTGCATAATTTAGATTCCACAGACAATGAACATTTGATTCACTGACGTCATTCCCCTGTCCCCTATCTCCTCTCTGTCTTCAACACCTGCTGGTGGCCTCAGGCCTGACGATGAGAGAACAGCCTGTCGGTACTAAATGTGTTTGATTAAGAATAGGTCGCAGGTTTCCACTAAAATCGAGGTCATTGTTTTTGGTTCAGCCATGTTCCCACAAATGTTGACTTTGGTTTATCGCTAGCCCATTAACAAACAGAAAAAAATGGGAATTAATTTTTCTTTCAGTTTAGCCGTGTTTTTGGTTTAGCCATTTTTGGTTTAAGTGTGTTCCACTTCGCTAGTACTAGGCCTTTTTCAAGATGATAAACATTACATGCGATATGAGTCTATTTGCAGGTGGGGCGGGGAAGGTGCAGTACCTCACTGTTCCCTTCTTGACCACCATAGCTTAGTGAAATTCGAAAGTGTAACTAGGTCTAATCGACCAAACCATGAGCTATACAATAAGAGAGTGGGGGGAGGATATTTTTTTTTAATATCTCCTTGCCACCCACTAGTCCGGTGAGCAAGTTTGCCGCGATGAGACGTGTCTGTTCGGGATACCATCCACTCGTGAATCGCCGGGGGGTCAGAAAATTCCCTACATCAAAGATGATCACCGACACCATGTTTCCTACCCTCTTACGTGAATTTGCGTCACACTTTGCAGTGGGGAGGTGGGGGGGGGGTATGCGGTGTGAGCTTGAAGCATCAGTGGCTAGACGAGGGAGATCGTGGGTGAGGTGTGAAAAGGAAGAGGAGACAATCGCTGGTCGGCCTCTGATCACACAATCTGAGGGAGGGTTTAATCTGTTTAGTGAATCAGTTTGACAGTTGTAGTTAACCTACAGTCGTGCTATCACGTGATGGGAGGTACATAAATGTGTAAAGAAGAAGTGCCGTTCAAGCCAGGCCTAGTTACATCAACTGAAGCATTGCTTTTTCCTTTGATCTTATAAGGACGGGGACAGGAGAAGAAGATCGACTCATTAGTGAATACGGATGAGTTGACATCGATTGATCAGTTTAATTTTTAGTAAAATAAAGAAGTGCCGGATCGGTTCCATGAAAAAAGATCGACTTCTCATCTGAAAGTTGACTCATCAGGGTTTGACTCACGAGTGAGTATTTTAAAATCTTAGACACTTTTACAGAAATTGAGATAACCATCTGTAAGAGGTTGAACGATGGAATAGAACAGTAACTACTTCAAAAAGGTCCACAAAAAATTTGGAGTGTGCTATAAGGCAAAATCTAAGAAATAAACAACAATGAAATAAGGTCCCTCTGATTTGTGAAAGCAGCTTATTAACTTATAAGAAGACTGACATAAATAGATAAATTACTAAATACAGCATGCAGAATGTAGAAATAATTTTCATAATACTCTTAAAACTGTTTGAGATTTTAAGATTATAAAGTTGTTTGATTTCTTATCTTGATGTCAAATCTGGCTGTCACTGATTTGTGTAACAAGGATTATTTTTTATTGTTTCATGTCATTAGACTTCTCTTTTACATTGAAAAAAAACTTTGAAATAAGCCATACAGTGGAACTTGTGAGAAGTGAACTCGTTTAAAGTAAGTTCTTGGTTAAAGTCAACCTGTTCCAGCGGTCCCCTTTTTTTCCTTTTATATTTTATTGGTCTTGTTTTATGATAATGTCATCACCAAATGACCCACGCTAGCCTACTGCAGCCATAAATAGTGAGGACAAAGGAAGAAAGTGAGACGGAGAGATCGAGAGACGCTTGATTACTACACATTATAGCCTGTGGGCCTATTGCTGTATGGGAAGATGCTTGGCTCTCTCCATGGGTCTCGTGTTGGCGGAGAAACACAAACACACACCCACACAGCAGTTCCACTCTTGGCTCTCCTTGCCCTTCTCGCGTACATTGGCGAGCCCACAGACAACATCAGGGCAGTCAGTACAACAGGCCACCGACCGCCTTGATACACACACACTACTCTGAATGGCACATAATTCTACGTTTGCCCCCCTTTGTTTGCCTCGCATTGGTGAGGATACACAAACACCTACCCACACTCAGCTCTCTTCACCCACTTTGCTTGCACACACACACACACATACACAGAGAGTGCATGCAGACAGGCATTGTGCCCAATTTCAGTCACATCTTTATATCATGATCATTCCTATCCCTACATTCTGTGCTCGCCGTGACCAGAGTCAATCTTTTATCCTCAGCTCCATGATCAGGCTGTCTACGAGACAGTACAATGGTCTCAGTCTGGATACAAAGTTGAAACTTCTTAAAAATGTTGACTCAAGGCAAAATAATATTATTACTAGCTTAGAGTTAGAGGGGGAAGCTCTGTTTGAGTTTTTTTTTTTTTTTTTTAAGGGATAAGGGCCTAAGGACATAACCCAATAAATTTTGTACAACACATATTTTGACCTGTCGTGCTTACCAGAGATTGTGTCCCCTGAAAACGGATAATGTCAGCCTTGCGTAAAGTCAACACTTTTCCTCTGTCCTAAGAGGTTGACTTTAAACGGATTCCACTGTATTTACAATTGTGGAAATTCTTACTTTTGTCCATTCTTAAAACTGTAGAACAGACTAGCAAGCAAGAGTAGCTACAATCTGCCTTGTAATGTTACACATTATTACCCGTATTTCAAGACCTAATTTCTGCTTGTTATCTGGTGGTTAAACATATTTATTGATGACAAATGAATGCTTGAATTCGTTTGTTGATTCAGATCAGATGATTAGACATTCATGATTAACGAATTGACTGGTAGATATATTTTTTTTTCCATAGTTTTTAAACACAATTTTATCGGATGTCCTTTCTCTAATGTTTGAAATGTTATTTCTGTGTCTCAAATATCTTCTAAACAAGTGTTCTTCCTGATTAAGACAGCTAGTAAAAAAAAAAAGAAACACTGTATTTTCTGCTTGTGGCTGAAAGTAAAAATTTGCAGCCATATAGACAAAAACAGTATGGTATAAGTCGACCAGACATGATGCTTAAGAGTGATACTGCATACAGTTGAAGAAACTATCTGGCAGAGCTTTTCATCAAACAGTCTTGCTTCAAACAAGTATCTTTTCTTGTAGTTGACAATCATACATGCATGAACTTAATCACCTAGAATTTTTTTTAGGATATATTAATCTATCGTCAGCTTTATGTTCTGAAATGAGTACTATCAAATTTCATTCGCTTATGTGGCAGAGGTGTGTACTGCGCAATTAGCGTTGCTCGGCTGACCAACATTGTGACCAAAGAACTTATAGAAGGAACTGTGGACTTTATTACAAGGTAAATTGTTTAAGATACTCTTTTGTAAACTGTATAAATGATTGATGGTTTACATAAAACAATTGAAAATTTGAGAAATCTCTGTCATCTTAGTTCTGTTCATCATAATGCCAACAATGCAGTACTTTTATTATGAATGCTGATGCAATAATCCATATCTCTTCTACTCACCCTTCTGGATTTTGTACTTTTTTTTTTCCATTCAAATTTTGTTTATTTTGTTGAAAGTATTTTTTTTTTCTTATCAGAGTGAGAAATGTTGTGCATAATAAAAAGTCAGTAAAGAGCAGTGATGTTGTAAAAGCTTTGTTAATTGTTTTTCACATATTGATGATTTGTGATACATATACAATGGACCCTCAGATTATAGACAAATCGGTTTACAAAAAGTTTTGCTAGCAAATTTTGCCTTGATTTATGAACAATAATTCGGGTTATGAACACGTCCACTACCCACAGTCGTGGAAGATGTGCTCAGTTGTGCTTTGCTAAGTACACATGAGTGTCAGCATGGGGTTTATTTTGCATTCTTTCTTGATATGTTAGTGTTGCATGTATATTAGCCCCAATTATGCCACTGAAAAAGGAACGTTTTTTATTGAATTCAGTGTTTTGGTTCATTTGTCTCTAATTAGGAATACATGGACATGCATTTTAATTTACTTGTATATTCTTCATTTAAAAAAAAAACAACTTAAAATGTAAAAAATACCATACATGTTTTTCTGAGGCTGAAATGGATTACTTGTATTTACTCTTATTTCAATGTTTCAGTTTACAGTCTCGAAATGGATTATGTTCATAACCTGGGGGTCTACTGTAGTTGGCATATTGAGCTTAATGAACTGCACAGTAGTAAATCAAACACAAGGAAAGGTGTAGAAAGAACTTAACAGTTTAACCTCTTTAAGGTGTCTACAGCAGTCAATAATGCATGTTTGAAAAAGCCTGCATTTTAAAGATGTTTTTTTATGATTTGTGCTTATCGGTACATTGAATCTGTTTCAGATGCCAGACTTATGAAGGAGGTTTTGCTGGTTTTCCTGGATTAGAAGCTCATGGTGGCTACACCTTCTGTGGCATTGCAGCATTGGTGCTATTAGGTCATACTGAGCGGTGCGATATTAAGTCACTGCTAGTAAGTGGCATTTATTTTTATCACTCGATTGCAACCAGTCTTCTTGGATTTTTCTCAACTCAGATTTTGTCAGCAGTACTTGAAAGATGTATTAGTACAAACTGAGAAGATGTGCTTTGTACGGTGAAGAATGTTGCAATTATTTCTATTTCTTTTGGAGTTTTTTTTAATTAATCGAAATTCAGAATGTTGTTGCACTGAGGGACATGAAACTTGGTAAATATATATATACTTAATGGCAGTCAACTGGAAAAAAAACAAAAATAATAAGTTTTTCCTTCTTGAGAAAAAATAAGAACTTTTCAGAATATTTGTTAAATGCTCTATATTTGTATAGTATAGATTCAGTGAACATGTGTTTTTTTTTTATACATCATTTCTGTACATTTTAATGACAAGAAGCACATTTTGCAGTATATGTAATAGAAGATATTTGACAGTTTATGAACCCGTTATTGTTATTATATTATTTTATTATTTTATTCTGTTCTATCTCTTGCAGCGTTGGACAGCCAACAGGCAGACAAAGTTTGAAGGCGGATTCCAAGGCAGAACTAACAAACTGGTTGATGGATGCTATTCTTTCTGGCAGGGAGCAACATTTCCCATCATTCACATGATCAGCTGCACAGAGGGTAAGACATGAAAATGGCCCTTATATAATTTCATTCATTGTCAGCAATAGAAATGCAAATATAGCATTCATTCCTGATATTATAGGTAAAAGGACAAAGGTGCCAATTGAAATAAAGATTTGTCAAAAAGAATGTGGATTGTGTATACAGTTATATTGTCACGAACTTTCTCAATGTTGAAAGGGTGTTTGTCGTGACGTTGTAAGTGGCGATCAGGCGGTGAATGCGGATGACACACACATTGATGGAGAAAACAGTTGTTTCGGAGTTAAAACTTTATTAATAGCCCTTTTCAGGGGTATAAACTGCCCTTTTTAGGACTGAAGCATTAACAGTCCTTTTCAGGGCTAAAACCTACTCATCAACAGTTCTGTTCAGGGCTAAAAGTAACACCATTCTACCTCTACTTTTCTTTACAGTATTTTTGCTTTCAACGTAGCCCTTAGTATACGAGAGGGCTGGAATTTAAGATAAAAAGTTTGGGAGCCATAGCATGAGTTCTGTATAAAGGGAAATAATATCCTGTAATAAATAATTAAAATAGTGCCTCATTAGTCATTTGAGAATTGCCAGCCCCCCCCCCCATTAAAACTGGAAGACAAACTCACTTTAATCAAACCCATTAGGTTGGTCCCAGCAAATTCAATTTAAGCGGACGCTGTTGTATATGTAATACTCAAAAGCCTTAGCTAGAGCAAATTTAATTTTAGCCATGCGGACATCTAACACACAACACTTCACTGGCCTTGCGTCTGACTCTCCCCCATCATTGTCCCCAACATAGTGCCGAGAATAACTAGCCTAAGCACATTGAAAGATCAGAGGGGCATCATATTACCTCATCCAGCTGCTCCCCTCCTTCCATTGTACCAATCGCTTTATTCACAATATCTTGTGTACATTGTCATGGGGCTGAGGTGAAAGGCCATGATCACTATGGTGATGTGTGGAATAGCAAAGCTATCGAAGTGATTGTGATAAAAATGCAGTGCGAATAAATCTTGCTTGATCCACAGCATACAACAATGGAAGTGCAATGTGATGATAACTTTGCAAAAATATCTACAAATGCAAATGCACTTATCACATTCATCACTGTTGATTGGTTAACTGGACCAAGTGGTCAGTGAATGGTAGGAGATACATATAGATCTACATGTTTGTCTTACCTAACATTAGGAGCTACATGTTTGAGTCCTTTCTTTGCTCATGTAAACCTACCACCTCAGCCTGTTTTGTCTATCATGTAATGAGTTCTTGATGAGCCACACCTCTCTTCTCCACCAAGTCATTGGCTGATCTCATTGCACGTCCCCCATGCCCCTCCCCCCCTCCTTTACAGCACATCCAGTGAACAGCACAGCAATGAAATGATAGCCATCAATCATTGCATTAATAAGTGTACTTGACCCACTTGAAACTCCTGCAGTTTCGGAGTACTGCTAGGCCTACAGGTGTACTATTGTGAGTGCCTCATGATACGGACATCCTGTTATAAGCAATTTGACTGTCATGGACGACTGCTATACGAGATAATATTTTACTAATGCCAAAGTAGGAGTGGACATGGGGATTAACGACACTCCTGTTATAAGCAATTTCCTGTTATAAGCTGTCCTGTTATAAATGGTTCCTACTGTATCTACTATTGATGTTAACAGTTGAGCTCAAGGACATGGAACAGAGCTTGTATCATGATGAACTAATTTCAGATATAGGCCTAGTAAGAAAACGGAAAAAGGCTGTGATGATATTTGCATTTTTTCTATTTATTATGTTCTGTTGATAATATTACTTTTAAAAAAAATACTGTTACAGATGATGATCAAAACTTAAGCGCCAGCAGGTGGATGTTCAATCAGGAGGCCCTACAAGAATATATTCTCATTTGTTGCCAGCACTCCTATGGAGGCCTTATTGATAAGCCAGGAAAGTAAGTGAACATCCATAATGTCCTCATAAAATGCCAGTTAATTGAAACAGTCCAGTGATGTTGTGAATGTGACAAACATAGACTCAAGTAAAATTGATGGAGAACAGACTACTGGAATAGTCCCAATACGCAACTTCAAAAGTAAATCAAATCAAGTTCAACTTACACATCAATGTGCATAAACCTTGTCAGCTTATATTTTGTCCCCTTCTTATACATCAATTGATGGTATCCACAGATTTCATGTATTTCATTTGTTTTATTGTCACCAGGGCAAGAGATCATTATCACACCTGTTACTGTTTAAGTGGTCTATCTGTGTCTCAGCATTTCATCGGAGGATCATTGTCAAACACCATCATCCTTGGAAACCCGCAGAACAAACTTGTAAGTTGATCATTTTGTTGTTGATTTTGTTTATTTGTTATTTTATAGTTTAATGTTTCCAGACTGATGAAAGCTTAATTTAATATGATACACAGGACACTTATTCAGTTCGGATATATATAGAGATGTCAATAATGGGCACTTTATAAGTTGATGGTTTGCCTATGGCAAAGGTGTTTACGGTCCTTATATTTAATATCTTGAATTTAATGATCCACAGAAGTGGGCAAATTTTAACAAGGTAGTGGAAACTGTTATGGACAAACAGTCGTGTCCTCTTAATTCGAATTTGCTGGGACCACCCTAGTGGGTTCGATTAAAGAGACTTTGTCTTCCAGTTTTAACAAGGGAAGCAATTCTCAAATGACTAATGAGGCATTATTTAATTATTTTATTACAGAATTATTTCCCTTTATAAAGAAATCGCACCATGGCTTCTGAACTTTGCCCTTGTCTGAACTCAAGCCCATTGGTTTAATTGGACTGTTAGTCCTAATAAGGGCTGCCTTGAAAGCGAAAGTAGAGTAAAGAAAAGTAGAGACAGAATGGTGGCATAATGTTAAGTCCTGCAAAAGTTCTAGCCCTGAAAAGAAGTGTTGATGTGTAGGCCTAGGTTTTAGCTGGGCAAAGAACTATTAATGAAATTTTAGTTCTGAAAGGGCCGTTGAGTGAGTTTTAACTCTGAAAAGGGCTGTTGATAAAGTTTTAACTGAAAACAGTTAGAAGAAGCCATCACATAGTCTGTGAGGATGTCTATATAAAGTGAGTCAACTGCAAGCAGAAAAAAAACAACAAAATAAACGAGCACGATATAGAATCTGGCCTATCCTGTCATGGTGCTACTAGAACCAAGACAGTGGTCATAACACAGGCTCAACGCCCTATTATAGTGTTGCCAACACACTGACATGTACCACACAGTTAGCCTGTGACATATACAGTCAAACTTCTGGATAACGACACCCCTGAATAACGACAACCCCTAGATAGCGACATTGACCTCTGGTCCCAATTTTTTTGCTTTCTATTATTAGTAATAAAAACTCCAATAGCAACATACATTTTAGTAAAATCCCTGTTTAGCAACATCGATATAGAGATAATCAGCAGTTGACACCCACGCCGTATACAAAAATTCCAGCCAAATAGGCAACTACAGAAGGAAAATGGCGTTCGAGCACTGTTTACGATCAAAACAATGAAAATATGCATCGGAGAGTGAAAGCATAACTGGTAAACCCTTTGTCAACAGGAAAAATACACATTCTGACGTGGTTGGGACGTGTCTTATCACAGGCACTGGTCTGCGCATCACATCATTCTATTCACGGAAGTCTCACCACACCCCCTTTTTCTGCCATCTTGAAAACCTCGAAATAACGACACCCCTGGATAACGACATAATTTTCCGGTCCCGGGCGATGTCGTTATCCAGAAGTTTGACTGTACATATGAGTAGTACATTTATGTGTTATACCTGTACTGTAGGTCCTGTCAGAATGCTTGGTTATCGATCGATTGCTCAGCAGCGCTGCCCCCCACCCCCTGCTGAACACATGAGGCCTGCTTAAGCCGTGCATGGCGTAGCACACACTCAATTGGGGGGGGGGGGGCACAGTGGCTCTGTGGTTTGGCGTCTGCTCATGGAGAAAACAACTCACGGTAGTGAGGCCGAGATCAACTCACCGGTCCTGCATTGGGGGATGGAAGGACACGAAGATCGAAAGCTGCATTTTTTCAGTGACTCAATAGTCCCCTGGCTTCCTCTGGGTAGGGAGGCCCTTCTCGGATAAGGGTGAATATATTTCAGAGGTCACCTGAGTGCATTATGCACATTAAAGAACCCATGACAGTTAAAAATCAATGGAAGAGTAGCTGCGTGCCGCTGTCTGTGAAATATTTCCAAATTCCAGATTTTTACCTACAAAAATTCTCACCAAAATAAGGCAGCTACTTAAAACCAAGATAATTCTACTATCTCAGGATTGAAAGGCTTAAGAAAAACAAAATACACACTCAATACAGGTAAATTCATTGTCTAATCTCTCTCGCCCCATCAGCGGCTCTGTCTCCTTTGTTTTCCATGTAGGGTGGAAACCACGTGGAGAGCACAAAAGCCAAATTTTACCTTTGTGGCGGTGCTGAAAACTCACGGAAAGAAAACTCGCAGTGATGACTTCATAGTTACGCGAAAGGCACTTAATAGGCGCAGAAAGAAAAAAAAATGTATTGTTTCGTTTTTATTCGAATGATCAGAAATTCAGATAATCAGAGTTCGATTTGAGTGGACTCGACTTATATGGTTTGATCTCGTCTACTAAATATCCAAATGGATGCTGTTGGGTTACACGAATCGACCCATATCATGCTCATGCTAAGGAAATGTCCAAGAGATTGCCATATGTGCAAATGCATTTTTCACGGACAGCAAAACAGGTAGGGCAGAGATGGCTAACAATTTGGAGAAGGCTAACAATTTGGAGAAGGCTGCATTGAATAGGGAAGGGTGATGTCTGATCAGTAAGTCTGCACATTGTTCATCAGTGGTTTTGCGAGTGCTATACTGAAACTGAGATAACTATAGTGGTCATATGTACTAACCAGCAAATGTCATCACAGAGTACACGTGTAGTACATATCCATATCTAACATTGTATTATGATGCAGTTTTGTACCTTTGCTGTTTTAATTGAGTTTCCCCAATGTTGTACAATATAAATCCCTATGTGAAACCTACAATTTACTGGATGTAGCATGATAATGTGATGAACTCCAAATATGACTGATGTATGGATATAATATTGCTGTCATCAGGTCTTCCTTTATGTGTAAAACTTTCGGTGTTACTTTTAGATAACTAACATCTTGAGATGCATCAGTTCTTGAGACATTGTTCTGGTCCAAATTCAGTGTTATTTTAATCATATATTTGTGAACTATTTCAGAGGTCAGTGCAACCAGTGTATAACCTCAGCCTGGATTCTGTCATGATGGCACAAAAATACTTCGGCCATTCCAGGGTACATAACTCCTAATGTTGGAATCCAAGCTCCCACTGATTCCAAATACATATATCATTGATATCCAACAGTCATTTTGGAAGAGGACACATGCTATTTGGTTTGTGTTTAAAGAGAAAGTATTTAGCTCAATAAATGTGAAACATTGTCTCATCTAATTTATTCCTAGAAGATTACTTCCATTGGAACTGTTCAAAAAAAATATTTTTAAAAATTTTCTTTACTGAAACACAAATGGCATTTCTAAAAAGTAAATTTCTTTTTACCAACCCAGGGCGTTCTCCAGACTGACTCATATTTATATGATTAGAAGGTATGATTAATTCAGTTCAAAATTGGTACATTGAGCACGTTAGACAGACAAGTAGTTTCATTCTGGAAAAAAAAGTTTCAAAATGTACAGCATTTTCACCAGATCTGACAGTGTAATGCTGGAACATTTTGTAAATAAAATAAAATATTTCATCTCGGAATAAAAGCCCATTACTGGTTAGGTGAAATAGTAAAATGACTCTGAAGCCTTAAATGGAAGTTTGCAGTTTGGTGTATGCAAGAACTTACAGTGAAGTATGCATTAATTCAAACAAGTTTTTGAAATTCCCTTTGTTTTCACATTTTTCTTTGTTCATTGTTAGTATTTGTTTCCAACCATTCAGTTACTTGAGCAAGACATCCTCATGCAGCATTGTAAATTGAATTTAAGTCATATTATAGAAGTTAATAGAATAATTATAAGATTTGGAGTTGAATTCTCTCCTGTTTCAGCTCCTTTGTAGCAGATTGAGAAATTAATAATTGGGGAGAGATGTGATGGCACTGAATGTTAGAAAATATTTGAAATGGAATGTACTGTCACTTGATCATTGTACTTCTGACAATAAAAAAAAAAAAAAAACCAACAATATTGGCTGTGAAGAGCTAAATAAACAAACACAAAAAAGTTTTTGAGCATTTGGAATTCTTTTGTTTTCACTTGGTTTATCTAATGCTTGGTAATAATTACATGTACTTGAGGTTTTCATCATGTGCTAAGTTTGGCATTTATAATTAAGACAAACTGTCAAGAGAACTGCAAGGTATTGTCGGTATTCATGACTTTTTCTCCATATGGTCACATTTGCCTAAGATTTGACTAAATTTATTACAGTTCTGTTGTATAATTTGTGCAGTTACACATATCGCCAAATGGTAAGACTTGAAAGCAAGACTTGCCAATGATCTGTTTAACATTGAGTAGAATCCAGCTTGGAGGGAACAAATTATTTATTTCACATGCATTTTATTTATGGAGTATTATTTTGGAGGCAGCAGGTTACCTCAAACTGCTATTTGACTTTATCTAATAGCTCATTTTGTACAGACTTCAATGAATGATATATACATACTAATACAAATACCTGGAGGAAGATTAAATAACAATAAAGTGTCAAAAAATTCTCATCCCTGTACAGTCGAGTTCACGCAAACCGAACTCTGATAAAACAAATTTCTGATTAATCGAATAAAAACAAAACAATAGATTTTTTTTCCTCGTTGCGCCTATTGAATGCCTCTCGCATAAATCGAAGCCATCGCCGTGCGTTTCCTTTAAATCGAAGTGGTCAGTGCCGCCACAAAGGTAAAAATCGGCTATTGTCATCTCCACGTGGTTTCCACCAATGCAGATACCGGCAGTTTGAAAACAAAGGAGACAGCACTGCGGATGGGGCGAGATGGGTTAGACAATGTATTATGCCCACACACAGCATAATTAGGCCATGTGTTCATTGGGGGAGGGGAGAGGGGGAAGTGTCTCAGGGTCGGAGCTGCCGATAATCGATTGATAATCAGGCATCCTAGCAGAACTTATAGTACAGGTATGCGCGTAAATGTACTAATACACATGTTAGATCTGCATGTGTTACAACATGTGTAGGTTACGCTATGATAGAGTGCTGCGCCGGTGTTATGATGTTGGTTCTCGTACCGGGACGGGATGGGCCAGATTCTGCATCGTGCTAGTTTTTTTGTTTGTTTGTTGTTTTTTTTTCCGCTTGCGGTTGACTCGCTTATATCCTCACTATGTGATGGCTTCCTTTAACTGTTTTCAGCGTTAAACTATTTCAGGAGTAAAACTTACTCAGCTGCCCTTTTTAAAACTTAAGCATTAATAGTCCTTTTCAGGGCTAAAACCTATTCATCAACAGTTCTTTTCATGGCTCTAACTTTTCTTTACATTACTTTTGCTG
>JBCEWB010226073.1:0-23954 GCA_039654565.1 Peronia peronii
GGGGGAGAATAGATGAAGCATATGTAACAATTTGATATTCATATATTCAGGTAAAAGAGAGTAAAAGCAGAAGTATTGGTCTCTGCCAATGCCATTTTTATATTGTTAACCAAAAGCACTTCTGTTCACACTGTTTCTTCTGAGATTAAAATGGCTATTGCTGGAACTTACTGTACTAGATCAGATTTTGACTTCAGCTCATAAGTAGCATTTATATGTCTGAAAAAAAAAAATGCAAACTTATCTAGGTCTTCAGGATCAATTGCTTTGTTACTTATATCATTTTTAGAACTTGCCAGATGTTATCAGCTTTTTACATATGGCATTAATATTCCTGAACATATGTTGTGAATCCATGTCAATCACTTTGATATTTGTGTCATTAGCTGAGATTTTCAGATCTGATTTGATTTTAAAATCAGCTTGCAGATGGCTTTGCTGCGTCTGGACAAACTCTATGAATTCATTTAGATCATTGGTGTCAATCACTTTGTTATTTGTATCATAAGATTGAATCCATTTAGATCCTTGGTGTCAATCAATTTGTTATTTGTATCATTAGTGTTGGGCACAGAAGAAGATTCACCGACAGTCACACCAAAACCTCAAGTGGACAAACCTCTGCAGAGACGATTGTTTGGTAATAACCAGTTTCTACCTATAAAACATTCTTTATTATTATTCTTTTTGTAGTTCTTTGATTACTAACATTTAATCATAATGGCTAATATTAAGCAGTTATTCATTTTTGTGTGATATTTGATATCAGATTTGCATCTCTTTTTACAGTCTGCTTGTGTATGTAAGTATGATTATTACCCAGACCTTTTTGATGAAAGAATGAAACATTTCTGAATCTTGCCGTGGGGAGTTATTTTTCTTTCAATATTTTGGCAGGATCTTTTTTCCTATAGTCTATTAAAGTTGCTAAGCAAAAGTACATGTACAGTGAAAAAAAGAAAGGATGATTCACTTCAGTGAATGCTGGTGACATAAGCTCTTTCCAGTGTTCGCATAAAGCGCATCTTCAGTACTGTACATTTCAAAATCTTGACGTAATTTCTCAGACACAGTTTGACAGGGACAGTTATTCTGATTTGCTTTGTGTTTCCAGAAGGGTCTGCACTGATAGGAAAAATGTTTTTGTTTTCTCTTTGTATGCTGGTGGCATAAAAAATTAAGATAGCACATGACAACTCATGTGTTCTGACAAAGGGGCAAAAGCATCAGATTGGGTCAAACCAAGATGTTAGCAGATGGTGCAGATTTTGCTTTGCAAGCCTTAGGGCTCCAAGCTATAGATGATAGGATAATAACATGAGATCAAAATGGATCTTTTTTTTTTTTTCCTAGAAGTCAAAAACATGCACTTTGTTGTTGCTCTGTTTTGAAGTGATGCACCATAGCTGTTTTTGTCTTTTTGTCAGAAAATGTCGGTCAGAACACCATTGTCGTTTTATTAGCTCAATTTTCATGTAAATTTTCTGGTGTTTTCTCTCCCTTTCATTTTTCCTTTCCCACTCATTCACCATGGTCTGTGGTGTTTTTTATTGCTCAAAGATGTGATGTTGTTCGCTTTGTTTGTTAAACTAGGTAGCTTTGCTTCTCCTGCTGAATGGGCACTGCCTACAGATCTTGGAATAAAAGAGATTTTTATGGTTTTTGTCAAGCTTTTTCCTTGTATGGAGTACTGTAATTAGAGGGTTTCAGTATAGAATGTTTGCAGGTTCCTCAGCAGGTTAGATAAATAAGGATATTAATTTTTATGGTGGTGAGAGGAATCCATGTCTGTGTGAAAAAGAAACAGTTTTCTGGTATTTCTACTTTTAAAGAAAAAAAAGTGTTTTTTTTTTTAATTCAAAGAACTGAAAAACTGAGAAATCAGTACAGACCAGCAACATTTCTGATAATCTCCGATGCAATGATATCTAGTCCTCTGGAAAAACAAATGAATATTGTCTTCAGTTTAGTCAATAATTTTCATTTTTATTATTATATATATATTTTTTTTTTTTTGGCATAATTGCATTTATTCATTTTAAAATGGATTTTTTTTTCAAAAATCACCTATTCAGACAAGCTTGCCAGTGGTCTGGGCAGCACAGAGGAGAGCAGTGATGAAGATACCACAGCACAAGTTGTATCAAAGCTTATACAAAAACTAGAGTCAGACAACAGTCAGTCACCATCAGGCAAAACCAAGTCAACTTGTCCAGGTGAACTTCCTGCAAACAAATGTGCAGGAGACTCAGGTGGTTCAAGCATTGCCCCTGAATCACTTGGCACTAGCACTAACACTCCATCCACAAGAAAGAGAAGGAGTCTAAGGGTTTCGAAAGAATTTCAGACCAGTAGAAATGAAACTGGGCAGGACACAGCGAAAGACGATCAAGTTGATGTTTTGAGACAAACATCATCAAAGAGCAAGATGAGTTCTGATAATGAAAATTCTGAGCCTTTAGTTCAAAATGACTTGGCTATGAAGTCACATAAAGGCAGAAGATCAGCAAGTCGTGCATTGTCACCTCGAAATGTCAATACTGATGTGTCTAAGGCCTGCAACCATGAAGCTGTTGGAAATAATGCTAACATTGCAAGTAAGGAGGAAATCAGTGGGAGAGAACAGTCAAAGCACATTTTTTCACACCACTCAAAGTGTCACATTTCAGAGAATGGAAAGACAGAATCCTCATCTATGGAGAATGTGAATGCTAAGCCTAGGGCGGGAAGGGTGGCATTGAAAAAGACAATGGGTGAATCCTCACACTCATGTGAGAGCAAGAATGCTGGAACTGCAGACAATACAGCCAATATCTTGAAACCTAAACTGGCAAAGAAGAAGCGAAATCTCTTCACAGAGTCTGCAGTTCCTACTCTTGTAGATCTTCCATCCAGAGCTGCACAAAAGTTTTCTCCTGAGGCACCACCTTCTAGTAAATCAGCTGGCAGAGCTGCCACAGCACAAGAGGCAAAATCTGACGTCTCTTTTCTCTTTGATAATGCTGAACCTAGAGATACTCAGTGCCAGGGGAACAACACCAGGAGAAAGAGTAGGAGGTTGAGCTCAATGCCTTGTCACACAGCTGAATCTAACAATGGGAAACAAACTGAAACTGAACCAAATAAAGGATCGGATTCAAAATCTGGAGATAAACTGAAATCAGGAAAGGCTGGCACCAGCAGTCAAAAACAAATGACCTCTAATTTTGCAGACTCAGTACTAAAGAATGATACCCTTGGCACATCCATGTCAATCATGTATGGAAACGACACAGCCCTGGCAAAATCACATACCGTTGATTCTCGATGCAGCATTGACGAATTTGCAGTGAATAATATGGCAAAAAAGAAAAAGGCTCGTGCTGCGGCAGGACAAAGAACAGATTCTAAGTCCAGGACTGAGGAGACAGATAGTAGATTGCAACAGAAGAGCATGAACAAACAGGCACAGGGAAAACAATGTCATCAAAAAAAGCGACATCGAAGTAACAGTGAATCATCAGAAACAGCTCTTCCTACTGATCTGCCCCGGTCGAAAAAGCACAAAGGTTTCTCTTCCAACTCACAAAGTGTGGATGAGATTTTGAATATCTCTTCAGCTGCTCAGGAAGAAGAAATTGCGCCCACTCGCCTGCGTCATGCGAGATCTTTGGTGATGGAGCAAACTATCTTAAGCTATTCTAAAAAATCTCGTTACTCACTTGTAATGACCAGCCTCCATCGAGAGTAAGTTTGGCTTGTATTTTATGTGTTTCAGTTTTATATATTTATTTAAATCCCAGAATATGGGATCCCTGGCATTTGTTTAATATTTAGGCATTGTAAATGTAATTCAGAGATGATAGTCATATGCAAAGGAGAGCCCTGGGGATTTGTTAAGTAAAAATTGTTTTGTTGATGAAATTGGCATGGGCTGAAAATGTTCAGATTTCTTTCTTTTGTCAAGTTTGTAATAAATCTTATAGTAAATTTATTTCTTGCATAATAGAATAATAATAACAAAAAATATTTGGAACTGATGTCTGTGGTGTTTCAGTGGAAATTGTAGAAAAATAATTTGTTATCCCTTACCTCAAATTCTTTTCATAAAAAAAGAAGAATTATAATAAAACAAAATTAAGTTTCAGAAAAGTGTAATTTTTTGCATTTTCACTTAAGAACCTTCACTCTTTAAGATTTAAGATTTGTATGGTTTTGTATAGAGATGGTTAATATTTACCTGAGCATTTAATAGATTCCCTGAATGTTATTAATACAAGCCATTATAACTGTGCTGATATAAATCAACAGCTACTCCATGGATCATAAAATTTTGAAATGATCTGTTGCCTATATTTTCTTATTTTATTTTGGCCATGAAAAATGTAAGCCTAAATTTTATAAGTGAGAGGATATTATGATGTGATCTCTTTGATTTACCTTCACATTAATATCAACATAATTCTATTCCCCTCCCTGTCAGTGAACAAGATTTGGTGTATTCAGTTGTGAAGAAGCTTGGAGTATTTCACATGACCAACAATGTTGAAAGCTCCACCACTCACGTTGTTTGCGGAGAACCCCGACGTACACTCAATGTGTTGAAGGCTGTGGCCAGAGGCTGCTGGTTGCTGCGCAAGGAATGGGTAAGTTATGCTTATGCTTTGTCTCCTGTCAGTCAGAACACTGCCAGTCAGTGAAAAGGTTATTACCTTCTCACTGCGGTCCTGGTACAAATGGCATATATCGATACTGCGATTATTGCCTTGGTGGTATGCACAGCCGAGGCTCCCAGCAGGTTAGGGCCTGGGATTGGTCTAGTTCATTTTACAGTAATCGATATGTATATCGCCGAGGCAATAATCGCAGTATCGGTATATGCCATTTGTACCGGGATCGTAGTGAGAAGGTAGTTCTGTGAAAAGATTTACTGCTTACCCTGTCAGAGGTTGTGAGAAATTTTTTACAATAATTTCAATGAAGAAAGATGGGAATGTAAGACAAGAAAATAAATGTACTGTTTTTGAATATAGCACGATGTTATTTCAGGAATATCAAATAGGTAAAATATACTTTTGGGTCACCAGCAGTTTCTTTGCTGATCATAATTTTTTTTTTTCTTTTTTGGGTCAGTTACTTCAGTTTTTACATCCCACTGGAAATATAAAGGGTGAAACATTGCCTATGTTTTTAAGCAAATAAATTGGCATCCCTGTTTTTGAAATAAAATATCACAGTGAAAAGAAGCATTAGACATTGCTATAATATATGCAGTAATGTAACTGCTGGATTTACCAGCGACATAGTTCTGATGTTGAATTTCTTTTTTTTTTTCCTTTCCTCAGATCCTGGAATCCTTAGAGGCTGGGGCTTGGATGTTGGAAGAAGATTTTGAAATGCATGAGTTTCCGACAGCTAAAGTAGGTTATCCTCGACATCAAGTGAGAATAGCAGTATTGATATAAATAAGACCTTTTGATGTATGAATCAAAATGTTCAGCCCACAATTGTTTTATAAACTGTTTTGGAAAAATGACAGTTATGTAAAAGTAAAAGATAAAAGGTGCAAATGTTTTACTGAAGAGATAAATGAATGCAGAAGAATAGCAAAAAACAATCGTCTTTTCAGGATCTGTTTAATGACAGGCACCTACTGTACTTCTCTTGGCTTACAAGAATGCATTGTGTCAATCCTCCACATTAGTGCATGGCTCGTTCAGAAAACTTAGTCGATACGCATCAACGTACCCTTGTATTGAGCGAAAGGACAGGATGAGCTTCTAACTGTCACTGATAGATAAAGTAGTGGACAGAGAGATTAGCACAAAGGAAATGAACTGGAGCTCAGTAAGTAGATATCAAAGAGCAAGTATTTACATTTGGGCATAGTTGCAAAGACCTATTTGATGCAGAGCTGAGATGAGTAAGTAAATATCATTGATTTACCTTTCAGGGATTTTCAAACATTGCATATTATATACCACACTTGAATTTCTATTTTTTCAGAAATCTCGTCTTGGCCGACAAAATATAGGCACACAATACAAACTGGACCTGCTCTCAAACATGGGACCAATCTTTGTGTCCAGTGCCAGTATTCCACCCAGGCCAGAGTTAGTTCATCTCATCAACCTTTGCTGTGGACATGTGAGTAAACTGTGGCTCTATCCCTATGTTTGCTCTTATGTGATTGTCATAACCTTTATCATTCTCTTTGTTCCATGGCCTTGTTATGTTGTTATTTTTACAACCTTTTCACTTTTTTCTTTTTTTTTTTTTTTTTTTTCACAACCTTTCTGTAACATGTTTTTCGGCCAGTCATATTGATTCATAAATGGCTAGACTAGAGCAGAGAAATCGAGCAGTCAATGTGATGAAGGTAGTCTGATACCGATACAGTCAAGTCCACTCAAACCAAACTCTGATTAAACGAATTTCTGATAAATAAATAAAAACTAAACAAGAGATATTTTTCCTCTTTACGCCTAGTAAATCCTTCTCATATAATTCGAAGCCATCCCTGCAAGTTCCCTTTAAATCGAACTGGTCAGCACCGCCACAAAGATCAAAATCACTATTGCCATCTCCACGTGGTTTCCACAACACGGATGTCGGCGGCTTGAAAGCAAAGAGATAGCGGGCAGATGGTGGGATAAGTAAGCCATGTGTTCAGCAGAAGTGTGTGGAGGGGGAGGGTGTGTAAACAACATACCAGGGACACCGCAGCCGTGCAATCAATCGATAATCTGCAAACATCCTGACAGAGACTACAGTACAGGTCTATGCATAAATTAATGTGCTATGTTAGTAGTTACATGCACATGTATTAAGAAGTGTGTAGATTATGCCGGTTCTTCACATCTTTCTACATCATGTTAGTTTTTTTTTTTTTTTTTTTGCTTACAGCTGATTCGCTTACACAGGCACCATCACAGACTATGTAATGGCTTCCTTTAACTGTTTTCAGAGTTAAAACTTTATTATTATCCTTTTCAGGGCTACAACTTACTCAACTGCCTGTTTTAGGACTAAAGCAATAACAGTCCTTTTCAAGGTTAAACCCTACTCATCAACAGTTCTTTTCAGGGCTAAAACTAACACCATTCGACCTCTACTTTTCTTTACATTACATTTGTTTTAAAGGCAGCTTTTGTTAGGGCTAGCAATCCAATTAAACGAGAGGGCTTGAATGCATTAAGATGAACGCAAAGTTCGGGGGCCATAGCGCGTGAGATTTCTTTATAAGGGGAGGTAATCCTGTAATAAAATGATTAAAATAGTGCTCATAGTCATTCAAGAATTACACACACATACAACCCCCCCCCCTTCTTTAAAACTGGAAGACGAACTCTCTCATTAAGTTGGTCCCAGCAAATTCGATTTAAGCAGACTCGACTGTATTTTTGTAGTGCAGAAACTGAAAAAAACATTATAACATTTGAATAAGAAAGTCTTTGCTCCTATTCACATATTATAAGTCTGTTAGGATATTGTGAGGGAATATATTAGATTTCTGTGCTAAACTGTTCATTTTTGCGGATTTTTGTCTGAATTGTATCTGGTGGTGTTGTACGGCTTCTAGGTTTTATTTAATAGTAGTAACTGTAACTCAGTTTGATGGAAAATCTAGCTATATGTTTGTTGTTGTTATGTATACTTGTTGTCATGTTTATTTGACAACCTTGTTGTTATGTTTGTTTCACAGCCTTATTGTCATGTTTGTGTTCACAATCTGATTTGTTATCATTCTTTTACAACTGTGTTGTTCATGTTGGTATCTCTCATGCACCCTTACTATCTTTGTTTCACAACTTTACTGTACACATCTTTTTTTTTTTTTTTCACACTCTTCTGCTATGTTTCACAACCCTATTCAACGTTGCATAGCCAATGGCCTCTTGCTGATAAAAGGATGTTCAAACATAACATTTAGATGCTTGTAAAATTTAAATAAATGGGATATCACTAGCAGTGCTCTAATCACCTATATTATATCTTTTTAAAATTAAAAAAAAATTTTTTTTTTTTTATACTGCACAAGTAACCTAGTTTTACAGTGACTATTTTGACTGCTACTTTTAAAGCCAAAACCCACTTCTGCCTAAATCATAGTTTTCACTTAGTGCAAAATGATTTTTGCCCATTTTCTCAAACCAGTTAGAACTGAATTTAGGCCTTTGGCCTGGACTGGTGGGATGGTGATGATGATGATATATATCAGTTATAGCATTTTTTAATATTTTTTTTTTATTAGATTCCTTATATTACTGTTTGATTCAGCAAGGATGAATGTTTCAGGTTTTAGTTCCCATTTGATTCTGATCAAATTATGAATGGCTGACATTGTGTTTGCTCGCACAGGTGACTGGGTCAGAGCAGAGAGCAGCCGTACATATTGGAGATCAACATAGTCCAACAAAGTTAGTCATTAAACCAACATGGATTTTAGGTAAGTCAGTTGAAAGATTAAACATCAAGTCTTATCCTGACATGGTGGGAGAGTGGCATATGTAACAAGCTCAAAGAATTTCATGTTTATAACTTTGTACTGAGAAGCAGTGAAGAGCGACAGAACACTGTTCACATATAATATCTTTTATATGAATTCATTCTGAAACCATAAAAGTGTGACATCATCTGCCTTACTCCATAACACTTGCTATTATGTCTCTTTCTATGTCATCCTTTGTTAACGTTAGTGCTTTGGTCAGACTTTCTGCATATATTAGAAAGAACCGAACAAACTTATAATGTCCATTGTCTGAAGTTGTACTGAAAGTGAGTTGTTCATTCCATATAAGCATGTGGTTTATGACTTGGACATGGTCAAATAAATTGTCTGTATGAATGAACTGGACAAGTATGTGACATAAAGTGTTGAAAAATATATCAGCTTTTGTTTTGAAAATCTGGTGAAATAAAAGGGCTGAATTGTGCTATTTTTGGCAGCATAACGTTCATAAATTTTAGTGAAAGTTCTTCAGTGTCATCAGAGAGATTACATAATTTATTGTTAATGCTGTCTCCATATTTGGTGTTGATCTCTGTGCTGATGAGTTTATCTGTTATCGGCTAATTTATGACGGTTCAACGTGTCCCTAACTTGATGTATTTTCAGTATATATGTTAACGATACATGTTTCATTCTTTACAGATTCTGTCATGAAAATGCAACTGTTACCAGCTGCTGATTATATTGTGCCTTCACCAGTATCACAGTCACAGAGAGAGAATAGTCCTGAGTTCTAACAGTTATAGGCAGCCAGTATTTCAAACTCTGTCCCCTTACTCCACTCAAACTTGTCTGTAGTAGTTTTCATCAATTATCTGATAGACCACGGTGATGTTCCAACCCTCAGAAATGAGAAAATGATGTTGCTGTTAAGGTGCACAGTCTGCTTTACAGTCTGATGCTCATATACTGCATGCAAAAAATACATACCTGTGAATAAGAAATTTTTATTTCGGCATGTGAGTTACGTTTTTCTGAATAGATTGAACATAACAAAGTCATCTCAGCTTTAATAATAAGAATCAATGAGTAACAAGATATAAATGTGACAAAGTGTAACTAGATCTGATATAACATCTGGTACTATTGTTTGGCAACATAGGAAGCCTGAACAAAAAAAAAAAAAAAAAAAATAGATGAGCAAATGGAACTTTCTTTCTGTGTGTGTGTTTTGCTGTTGTTGTTTGTCAGGGTTTATCTTGTTCCATCAATGTTTAGCTTCCTTAGTGGTGAAAACGTGCCTTTATCCAACTCAGGAGTTTGTTCTCTATGCATTAACTTAGCCTTTGATGTGTTGTGCAACATAGATTATTAGTTTAAAATCCTATAATCACACATTGAACATTTGTAATCATCTTTCATTGTGTAAGAGTTTCCAAAATGCTGTCAACTTCATGTCTAATGACGTATCATAAAATGAACAAATTACAAAGTTTGCAGTCTGAACAAATCTATCCAGTTTGAATTCCTGACTTTGGATCCATTCATCTCAGATAAAAATCTCAATCATCACTGTGCAGCTATAGTCCCCAACGATCCGATTCAAATTCCATCTTGATTTTTATCAAATCTTGTCTTCTACATTTTCTCAGGTCATAGCATAAGCACTACAACTATATTTTTGGAATCCTTTTCACAGAGTCTATACCCATAGATGTACTTATTGTAATATTTATCATTTAAATCTGGTTTTATGCACAAAGAGGCAGCTGCTTTTGTAATTTTTTTTTATATATACATGATGGTGTTTAACCAATGATTTCTCAAGGAATGAACAAATGTTATGTCCAGAACAACAAAACCACACATTTATGTCGTATATCATTTACAATGTTGAACCGTAGCTTCCTCACTTTTATTTTTTTTTTCCTTCTGCTGTGAATTTCAGCTAATAATGAACTTAAAAGAGGAAAATAATCTGTTATCGACCATTTAAATTGGTACCAGTTTGACTCAGCTGTGGGACAAGACAGTGATGATATAATTCATGTGTATGAAATATGCAGGACAATTTGTGAAAGTGTCATTACATCAGTATTTATTATCACATTAATTTGTATGTGATTCATTGTAGCAAAGTGATTTGTTATAGATTAGCCAAACAGGTTTATATAAGGTGCTTTTGCTTATCGTTTAAATATCATTCTGTGTGAAGTCCCTGCCTTCTGATTGAAGATATGGTTATTGATAAAATCTCGTGATTTCTAAATCAGTTTTGGACTGATTATAACACGGTATGCAGAGTTTTAATTTACAGATACATGTATTTTTAATGTACAGCTTGACTCAAAGTTTGTATAAAATAAAATGTTTGTCATAAAAATATTATTTTCCATGATTTTTAGAGACATGAAGCAAGTTGATTAAGAAAAACTAAATAAACGATGATTTTTTTTCTTGTTTTATTTTATTATTGCTATTGTCGTTATCTTTTGATGTACTCGTATTGAATATACTCTTATAACTAAGTAAATGTTGCAGTTATATTAGTTCATGTAAGACATCATGTAAGGGATGCAATTATCCACCATGCATTGTTTTGAAATATGAAGTTAAATAAAATAAACCACACTTCTTGAATGATCCATTACCACCTCTAGTGCAAATTAAATGTTTGTGCCTCACACAGTTTCGCCCCTGGGGAAAAGGTCTGTGCCATAGGCCTGTCTATTACATTTTGTGCATGAATATCAGTCACTAAGACCATGAGCGCATGATATTTAAATGCAAGTATTCTCAGAAAGTCATGCTCTTCTAATTATATTTATAGAAGTAGCTACTATCTTTGTGCTCCAACTCGAATTATGCCTTGCATGTCATATTATTAAGTCGTGTTAAGGACCATACTGAATCAGTCTGCCCTGTTGGACTTTGTTGACCCTGCCTTTTTTTTTTCTTCCTATTAGATACTATGATATTAATTAAAATGTAATGATATTGAGAGAGTTATGTGCTTTTCTCGGAAAAAAAAAAGGGACAGCAGTGACAGTTTTTCAGCAATTCCTCAGAACTTTAATGTGAATACATCAGTATGATGACACCTGTTAACTCTTGTCTTAACAAAAACAAAATTTCCCTAATCTCTGAGTTCTTGTCAGACCACCCATAATAAGTGATGATTGTCTGTTCTTGGCACATTGTTTTATTTTAGTGACTGCATGCATTGTTTGATCTACATTTTAATGACATCTTTCAAGGAAGCATATTCAAAGGGACTGCAGTCTAATATTAGTAATACATGTATAACACTGCATGCTTGGAATGGTCAGAAATGCTTGTTCTGTTGAAATCAAAAGGCACGTTGTGAAGAGAAAATGAGATGTTGACATGGCAGATAGTGATGATAGTGCACTGGGATGACAATTCTGTGCTATATAGGCATAGGTCTGGGTCAAGATCTAGTGCTATTGAAAATGCAAGTCCAGTATGTCTACAGGAATTAGATGTAATACAAGAGCCAGGCAGCATAATGATTCTATTTCAAGTGGTAGGAGGGAATGAAAAAGGGAGGGGGGGGGGAGGGCTGGCCAACAAATAATTAAATATTGGGGCAGTAGAAACAAATACCTGGTGATGATTGGACTGATAGTGATAGGTAGATAGTGGAACCATTCTGCTTCATTTCTCAGAAAATAAAATTGAAATACATGTATATCTAAAAATAAGAGTTTTATACTGTTTTTTGTAACAACACCATGAAATAGCTCAATATATCCAAAATTACTTGGGCAATGGAGAACAATCGAGATTTAGTGAAAATCGCTTGGTGTGAAAAGGGTTGTGGAGATATACATGTATGTACATGTGTAATATAAATATATATACAGTGCATATATACGTGTATATATTTACCCAAAATCTATCTGTGTATTTTTTCTATGTAAATCATAGAGTAAGATGCATCACAACACTTCTTGGACAACTTCACATAATTGTACATACATGCACATGTAGTTGTGACGCTGGAGGAAAGGGCTCGGAAGACAGAAATTTTGAAATCAGAGGTAAAATGATTCCAGTTATAGCTAGTTCTCAACTTTTTGAAACATCAGAAGTATTTCAGATATGGCTTTTTTTTTTTTTTTTTAAATTGTGAAACATTATTTGATGACACAGTTGAGAGACAAAAATAGTTTTGAAGTAACATTAATTCTTTAGACAAGAGAGGATGAATTTCACATTGTGGAAGAAAAAAATCAGTCAAGGTTTAAGCATGACCATACCAGTTGTCTTTGTGAAATGTGAGAATTGTACTTTTGATCTGTTAGTAGTATCTTATGTCTACTCAGTCTTGTGACTTTGGGCCATTTTTCCCTGGCACAACAATATGCATTTTCTCAATAACCCTCATACAGAGGCAAACTGTATGCTTGGTCAACATTGCAATTTCAGCTAATCTTAGTACAAGTGGTGTTAGTATTAGTACTACAGTGTATTAGATTTCTGTGCCACTCTGACAAAAAAATGTCAAATAATTATGTGCCTGTCTTATAATTATACCCTTTTTGAAAAATTGTTAGATTTAGTGGTAATAAAATACATCTACCAGTACATTTATTCATTCTTAAAGCATCTTAATTCCCAAATACTTTTTTTCACATTTTGTAATTTATGTAAGATAAACATTATGTCACTACTTAACTCTCTGAACCATGACCAGCTTTAAAACTGCAATAACTGCACGTATTATTTGATATTAAGTATTTCTCATGAAGAGTTGGCAAAAATGTTTGTTATTGTTAGTTTATGAATGTAAATGTTGGTTGTCGAATAATATTAATAAATAGCCTTGGCAACAACATAATTTATGAAAATGTCTGAAATTGTTGTTAACCTAAACGTTGTCTATTGTTATAAGAAAAAATTTGCTACATGTATTAAGAGTTCTTATTTTTCACATTTCATAAAATTGCATGTCTGGGGTCTCTTGTCTGCTCCACTGTTTACCTTTTGTACTATGCTACATGTATATTACTGGACTGCCTGCATGGCCCTAGTGTGAAACAGGTAGATGTTTTTAACTGAAGGGAGAAGAGGAAGAGATGGGGCAAACAAAGATTATGGAAAACTTCAGCCAGGAACTGCATGCCTTCTGTTTTATATTATGTACACTGTGTATGTCTAATTCATTACATTTGGAATAAAAGTTGTCTTCGAAAACTTGTATAATGTAGTTTGTTTGTGTGTGTGTCATAAATCCTAGTAGTTAATGTTTATCAACAAACGTGTTGCTTTACACTCAGGCAATCGAAAGTGTTTGTTCAAACAAGTATTACTGGACAGTGTTTCATATGGCAAGGTTTTGTTTGTTGTGTGTGTGTGTGGGGGGGGGGTTAATTTGCAATTCTATGTTTCCTAGGGATCAGAAGTTGGCGAAAACACATAATTAAGTGACATCAAATTGTACTGTGAAGTTTTGGATCCATCTGAGATTTGGTTGGGTGATACGCTAACCGATGAAACACATGTAAGTTTTTGTAACGTGAGTCTGAATCCTACAGAGATGGGAAAGATTAGTGACTCACAATTAACGAGTTCTTGGGTAGCGGAAACCAGACAGTAGTTGAAAATACATGTAGGATGAAAAGTCTTTTGACCCAGTTCCCTCTCCCGTGGAAGAGAACACAGGTACACACACACACAATTGAGCCAGTGAGCTTACCAAACTGGCCCCACAAAATAAATACAAATATACATGTAGTGGACTCACAATCATCCCATTCAGAAGCAAATTAAGGCCTTTACCCACTCATTTCATTTTAGGCGACCTATTCATTCTGTTTGTCTCACCCATTGAATATTCATACCTCGCTCCCATTAACGTCAGGCCAAAGGGACACGCAAGTACATGATGACAATGACATTGGATCGCGAACATAAGCCTATACATGTATAATGTTGCAGACTGGTTGTTCTTTTCTACCTGTGCTCATTGTCATTGAAGCAATACTAGATCGAGACCTGTCTGAGAATTCACAACCCCGCCCTATGCGCGCCCAAATACATAAGATCGAACCAGCCATTCGATGATTATTGATTATCTATAGGGGGTAAACATCGATTGATCTGACTGAAAGCCTCTCTGGGGATCTCCTGGGATCCTACGCTTCTCTTCCCATGTTCCTGTGTTGTTCCAAACCTGGGCAAACCCTCACTACTCTACGGGTAACAACATTATTATCTGAGATACAATATTCATAGAGAAGGATAGCCTAACACCCCCTATGAACATAATGAAATTGCCCTACTGCTAACATGTCATATCTTGTCGCCGTCTCAAAAATGCAATCAAGCCATTACTCCACGGCGAGGGGGTGTTTTTCGGTTCTTGTCATCGTTGATTCTGGACTAGCATAGACCTGCCTACCCCTAGACGATACCATTCCGCCAGATCTTCCGTCAGTAGTCTAAAAGTTGTCACCCGGAGGGAGGGAAGGGGGAACGTCACTGCATTTGGGAAGAGGAGAGGGGGAGCGGATGAGGAGTGAGGTAGGGCCCATATGGAAATTGGATAGAGTTGGAAAGGTGTAGGTTTGGTGATTGGAGCAGGGGGGATAAACAATTTTCAAAATAAATTTTTTTTTTTTTTTTTTTCCTGTTATTGTTTGTTGTTGTTTTCAGACGCTCCTGAAAGAATATATGCGTGGCAACTACCAAACAAAGTTATAGAGCTTGTTAACACCATCTGTGCAGCCTTTGACATTTAATTTGATCTATTGTTGTCGAGTGCAGTCATCATCCAGACTGGTGTTGTTTGTCTGTAGGCCCAATAAAAGTAACATTCCACATTCCATTCCAAATCTCCACCTTTAAATGCAAATGAAGGTGTTTTTCTTTTATCTAACTGCCCTCGTAAAAGCGGGTCAATCCACTGCCGTTGTGAACATACCGAGGGTAGTTGTCGGTGAATAACCTGTGCGCTATGTCAGCAGTTCGATGGCTTCTCTCTCACACACTCTGTCCCCAAATCGCTAGGCGATTGGGTCCAAACTTAGATTTCATGACGACGTTCGACTGGTCTCTGCGTACGCGGCATGCCCAACATGTTTGGGCCTCGCTGCTCAAATCGAAGCTGATCGATTACTGATCAATGATATACCAATCGTTCCACCGATCAAATCGCCGTTTCGAAATTTTCGTGTTGAGACAGGTAAGGTGCTATCTAACGATTGACCTTTCACCTAAGCCGATTGATCTGGCCAGGTAAGTGAACAGGACATATGTGCCAGATGGCAAACAGATTAAATACTTTCTTATTATCCTCCACAGATTTGTGTGTGTTTACGAGTGTTTGGGGAGAGGAGAATGGGGGAAGAGAGTGGTGGCCTTTTATTTAAAAGATAAACGTTTAATGAAGCAATTGTGCCTGTCAACCTCATATTTTCTAGACTCTATATTTATCACATGGACACCAAATTGAATGGGCACATTTCATGATTGCGTCAGTCAACTGGTTGTGAACGAATGAATTGTATGCAGATTTTTATATGATTACTATACTCAGCCAAAAGTAAAGAAATAGAGACAAGCTATAACATCAGCCCGACCACCAATAAAACATACCCCCCCCCCCCTTTCCCAGAAATACCAGAATACCAAATACCAGAAATACGATCTAGAATCTAACCATAGTGTTAGATCTACATGTACTTGTAAAATTTGATATCCACACGTTAGTTCCATTTTATTTACTTGTGTGTGTATGTGCGCTCTCTCTCTCTCTCTCTCTCTCTCTCTCTCTCTCTCTCTCTTCGTGCGTGCTGACACAGTAAAATAATAAGAAGAATAAGAATATATTTTTTAATAACAGCAAAACAGTGACATCACAACAAAAAAAAAAAAAAAACAATGTGATTTCTTTCCTGGCGATTTGTCAAATGCCCTTTTAATGACATAGATATTGATTATATTTTCTACAGTGATTTCTCTTAATATTCTTGCACAGTAATAAATATTATTATACTGTTATTGGTTTTCGTTTGTTGTTGTTGTTGTTGTTGTTGTTTTTCCTACTCATTTTATAATTGTCAGAAACTGTTTGGACAGTACTTTTGTTCTTTTTCAAAAACAAGTCATCAGATTTTTCAAATTGTGATTTAAGCTTATTTCGCTTTCATCAAATTTACTGCTTGCAGTTAAAGTTTCTTCCCCAATAATCGGGAATCACATTGTTTAATTGAAGTGAGTGGCAACTGGGCCATATCAAGGCAAAAGCAGACTGATAAACAAAGAATAGACAAACGAAGCTGGATTACCGGAGATCCCATCCTGTTGCTGAATGTCGAAAATAATTAAGTCAAACGTTCGCGAGAGCAGGAAGAAGACAGTGTAGGGTGGACTGCATAACTACGGTGGTTTAAGAACCAGATATTACCACACTGAGCATTTGAATGTTGCAGTGCTCATGATTAGGACAGTCTAAATTGATTCTGTTTTTGACAATCATTTTTGTGTCTGCTGATCTTATTATGGCTTTTTTAAAAATAATAATGTGATCCAAAACGGTGTTGTTGTTGTTGTTGTTTTCTCTCTCTTTCCCTCTTCCTCTCTCTCTCTCTCTCTCCTCAAGCTAAATATAATAATGATCGGGAAGTTTGTTTTTTTTACAAGTTCACACAGTCAGCATCGATGTTTATGTTCTGATAAAGAAAAAATGACAATATCTAAACTCAAAAGCAAGAAGCACAGATCTACACCAATATTGCATGTAAGATTACTTTTAAATCAACTCGTTTGTGTTATTATCATTAGCTTATTATTTGTTTGTATTACCGGTAATTATTATTATTATTATTTAATCAGAAGCTGCAACATATTAGACGTTACAAATTACAAGAAAAGCAGAACCAATGTTCATACACTGACTGTGAGAGGCAAAGAAATAGGAGCAAATCAGAAACATAAATATCTCCATTCTATTCTCTTCCCTAACTTTTGAGCCCCCCCCCCCCCACCCTCAATCCCCCACCTCTTACTCTCCAAAGCAGTTTCCCTCGGAAACACATTAGTTGGTGAATTTGGATGACAGATTATCAACATAATCACCATCAGTTGCTCTTCCTCTTCTAATCCATTACAGGTACCGGTACCCATATTTGTGCGTACATGCGATCTAATTCTTTAATGTTCGGAATATACCTACTATTATTATGTCTCCCACTTCTTCTTCCGCAGCCCCCCTCCCCTCCCCCAAACTCTGTGCTCTAAATTAGAACCTTATGGTACCGTACTTATATACATAAAAACGACCACAAAAAGTGCTGGGGAATTCCCTGAATTTTCCAATATGCCCGAAAATGATTATTAGTAAGAGCGGAACGGCGTCTTCCTATTGGGGATTAGTGGAGAACCATGGGAGACAATCGTGTTTGTGAACGTCACTAAAAAATTACCCACAGTGCATACAGGTCAACTCATTTGTTTTTGAAGACCATAATTTAAAGAGCAAAAACATTTCCGGCTGCTGGAAACCGGAAAGAGCAGACGCCACAGATGTGTTGGCCGATCTGACTGAGAGACCTATTTGATGTTTACGTCTTTAATCAGAACCATTTGAGATTTTTTCTTTAAGGTGACAAGTTTGATAAATTATTGTATTTTTTTTCTTAATTTCAACGTTTGATTTTTAACCGAAAGGTCTAGACCTAGATTAGATTAATAACCCTACACTTAGAGATTTCTGCATTTACATCAATAAGTCTTTTTTTTTTGCTAGATCTTATCTTCGAATTCTTAGTGTAGAGATGTAGAATCAAGATCTACTCGTCTGCATCTAGATCTAGATCAACTCGTCTGCACCTAGATCTAGATCTACACGAAGACTTAAGTCTAGATCTCTCTAGTTCATGATTTAGACAGATTACTAACGTAGATATGTAATCTAGATCTAGATTTACCATTCGTCAGCCTCAAAAGATGGGTACTCTTTCAGAGAATTTTGGAATTGAACTGTGATTGTAGCTTACACTATAGGGAAGGCCTCTTAAGATCTAATCATACCATTGTCCGCTTTTAAAGGATTTCTTATATATTTATAAAAGCTTAAGTTTTGTTTGGGCCTTTCAGTCTCTCTCGTTAGAGACTATCTCGGCCTTTATATATTTATACCAGCTTGATTACAGTTCAAGTAGGAATTAGATTTAGGCCAGTCTAGATCTCTAGGTGAGGTAATTGACATTTGGACACCTGTTAAGAAACAGAGGTCCTGTCCTTTTCTCACTTCACTCAGAGTTGACTTTGATTTGGGTGGTTTTATATTGTTAAGTTATGTGTGAAAATTGCACATTATTTACCTAGAGCTCCACTCTATATTATGAGCAGAGCTGATTTATGATAGAGGATTATACAGGAATACACTTTTCAGTGTTATGTACTCTCATCACTTGCATTCTGGGTAGATGTCTAGAAAGTTGACTGTTGTAACAGAGGTTATGTGCTGTTGATAAAATGCTAATGTTCTAAGGAACTAGCAAAGCCTAAACAAGGACATCATTTGTAAAAAAAAATATTGCTCAAGGATTAGTACTCGACAAGGCAGCAATGTAGACAAACCTACATAACTGATTAATCATTAAAATCATCAGTTAGTTGATCTTTTTGTGAAATAGATATCTTTTGGGTGAATTTTTAAGTACAATAAAAAAAAGTGTCTAAAAACCATTTCATTTTGATAGTGTAAGTCCTCAACTCCTCTTTGCATGAATGCGTGAGTTTGGAAATTATATATTTTGTGCTCTGAATCAAATTCAGGACAGTGATTTTTATCTTCAGCATGTTTGAAAATGTAGACACTATTCAAAAGGAGTAATATTTGCCTTTTGGATACCATTTCTAGCATTTTGGAGATATAGATCAATAAGAGACTCTCCCTTCTCACACCCTCATATTTTTTTTTTTCTTGTCATTGTAGACAACATTTGTGAAAAATAGTTATTGAATGTTTTAGCCCTCAACAAAACTAAAAATAAAATCCGTATGTTGTGCAGTCTGAGAATGTAAAATGTTTTTTTTCTATCTTATTACATTATTTGTTGCCTGATTTAAAAAAAAAAAAAAAAGGAATATTTTTTTATTAGAACATGCTATGTTGAACTGATTTAGCACCATATCTGAATGAAACTTCTGAAAACAGTTCTGCCCACCTTTATACTGTCACATTTAGATTATAAATGGCAACTCTCTTCTGACAGGACTGGAGGGAGATAACCTTGCATAACTTCAAATGTACATAGCAATGCAACCCGCTTAATCTTAAGAATTTTGAGATACTGCATTTCTTTACTTAGATCAGTGCAATGGTTACCTAAACAAAAAAAAACAGAATTGAATACATGGTGGCAACTTTCTGTTTTTGGGCTCAGAAGTTCAATACAAAAGTTCATCTAGCAGATTCATTATGTCCTTCCATACCCTGTAGAAACTTGAGATCCAGGGACCTTGTCACCTCTCCATTCCTTGCTCTCATAGGAAAGAATATGGAGATAGACTTATGCAGAGTGTTTACTCTGAAATGTGTTGTCTGCAGGCATTCGCAGCTCTTCAAGTTTAAAATCATTTAAATAACAGCTAAAAACTTACTTGTCCAACAAGCACCTATTTGAGAAACGATTCCAGCTATTATCTGGAGATGGTTGTCGGTCATGTCTGTAAGCCAAATATGGGCTTCAGTTGCGTTATATTATTAAATGAAGTTAAACTTATTGCTTATCATATTTGTACGCTTATTCTGTGTGTGTGTGGCTGTTGTGGTTTAAATTATGCCTTTCAACCTCCTGTGGGTGATTATCTCGGGTGTGGCTGTAAAATATTTTGGCTCCGTAAAGGGTTTTGGGGATGAGGCGATTTTTATACATTTCTTGTTTTAATTTTGCAGAGAAGAGTCGGCCCAACTGCAGCATCATGTCGGCGTCAGCCGTTTATATTCTCGATGTGAAGGGGAAGGTATTTATTGCTTATGTCATATATTTAATTTAATAATCTTGATGGAATATGTTGATATTGTTCAGCTGCATAGGTGTGATTTCAATATTCCAGATCTCTTTAAGCTGGTGTTGAGGGAATAAAGTGTTTATATATAGATTAATGATTTAATAGTAATAGTGCATTTGATGCTGTTCTGAGAATGTCATGGAATGAAGATTGATCAATTAATTTTCCGGCAACTTATGAAAGCAAATTAAATGGATGTGAGAGTTGCAAGCGTTCTTAGACAGAGATGTAAGTCAATTATTAGTTTCCTTAATTAGTATTATTCAGTAGTTGATATGTACATTTTCTTCACAGGTGATGATTAGTCGCAATTATCGTGGTGATATTGACATGTCAGTTATTGACAAATTCATGACTTTGGTAATGGAAAAAGAAGAGGACAGCAATCTGACGCCTATCATTCAACATGGAGATGTGGCATTTATGTACATCAAGTACAACAATTTGTACCTGGTAGCAACTTCCAAAAAGAATGCAAATGTGACTCTAGTCTTTACCTTTTTGCACAAGCTAGTGCAGGTAAGAAAACACATTCTATATTTCTGCATGCTGTGACATGTAAAGTGAAATATTCATCGATACATAGTTAATTCTATCTTAAATGCTTGATTGACTTTGGCAATTAACGGCTGAGAAAAAGAATTTATTGATCCTACCACGAAATCTTGTGAGGTACCATGCTGAATATATTTATTATGTGTTGAAAATATATATGTATACATAGATTGTCATTATAATTTGTTTTTTTGCATCCACAGATCTTTGTAGAGTATTTCAAAGAGCTGGAGGAAGAAAGCATCAGAGACAATTTTGTTATTATTTATGAGCTCCTTGATGAAGTGATGGATTTTGGCTATCCCCAGACAACAGACAGCAAAATTCTTCAAGAGTATGTTCTGGATCACTGGATTAAAATAATAGTCTTAATGGTTTTTTTTTAATTCCATTCTGGTCCTCACATGATTACTTTGAGATAAAAGGTCATGCCATTGTAGTTTTATTTCTATCATTCTAATTTACTATTCTGAATGTCGCCTTTAATTTCATATTATATATTTTTTTGTATATTAAAAAAAAAAATCAATGATGTAATCTATCACTATCTACTTTCCATAGAATATGTGCTTATTTTGAGATATTTCACATCAGATGAATTTGCTATTTCAAATATGCATAGTAGATAACATTCTGAATCTTTATTTAGGAATGAGAGTTTTGTTTGTAATGGGCAAGGTTCATTTGCATACAATTCTGCAGCAAAAGTTTTCTTGACAAGTACATGGCAGAACTTTGTTTAGAAGGAAAATAATTTCAAAGAAAGTTTAAAATAATCGTTTAGCCTGCAGTTAGTGATACAGAGACACTAGCGCTCAGAAAGACAATCTTCATGTACATAATCTGATGGAAGAGAATAAATGTGATATCAGGTCACAGGTTTCATTTTGATCATTTTCTTCTTTGTCAGATACATTACACAAGAAGGTCAGAAACTTGAGATTGCCCCGCGACCTCCTCCTGCTGTCACCAATGCAGTGTCTTGGAGAACAGAAGGAGTGAAGTATCGCAAAAATGAAGTTTTCTTAGATGTCATTGAATCGGTGAACCTGCTGGTATGTTGTATAAACTTCATTCGGTGTATCAGTTCACTGTCATCACTGTCATATAATCTGTGAACTTCATCTCTGTCATAAAGTTTGATTAAACTTCATATCTATAATGAAATTTAATGGTTGAAAGAGATATTGTTACTTCTGTGTCAGTTTTATATTAACTCTAAGACATTTGTCATGGATTCATATTTGATATAAAATATGGATCTTTATCTACTGTTATAAGTTAGGACAATCAGAGAGATGGAGACACCAAATAACATCACATTTTATGTTTATTCAGATATTAGAACCGGATGTTTTGCATTATCCTTGTTCGTTTGACCTTTGTTGATGATGGTGTTGTGATGTAATATGTGCCTTGTCAAGAGCACATTGTATAGGTCTTCAATTCACTTTTTTCAGGTCAGTGCAAATGGAAATGTTCTTCGCAGTGAAATTGTTGGATCTGTAAAAATGCGAGTATTCTTGTCAGGCATGCCAGAGTTGAGGCTTGGACTGAATGACAAAGTGCTGTTTGAAAGTACAGGACGTAAGTATCTCTGCTGTGAAATACATCATCCTTTAGTAGAAAAAAAAACAAACAGTTGCATTATTGCACAAGACTTTGTGAAAGTCAATAATATTAAATTTCTTGTCAGATCATCACAGAGTGAAGAGAACAACCATATACATGTGAAAGCAGTTTGTGCTATGGGCACGGTCTGTGACACAAGAACAGGGAAGGACTACAAACATTTTTTCTTTAAGATCAGGATTACCATACATTAAAGTGCAAATAAAATCATTGGTTTTAACCCCATGACCCCAAGTGCAACCTGTGCATCGCTGCGCCTTACTCGACTGTATACCGAGTGCATGCTCTGCGCTGTTTTGGGTGTTTGGATAATAGATTGTAAAGCGCTTAGAGCCTGTACCTATGGGGATAAGCGCTATATAAATACACTCTATTATTATTATTATTGATGTCATAGCATGTGGCGTAATTCTATTCTTAATCGACCAATGAGATTAATACATTGACATCTTGTGCCTTAGATGTCATTCTAAAGATGGCAGCCCCCATGCAGTGTATGGATTGTTTGAGTTAGAATTTTCATCATGAAACAGAGTGTACTTCAACTGTCAACCTCTCATGATTCTGACAAACACCAGCATTTGCTTACTGCTAATGAGGTGATTAATCATCTAGGTGATTCTGATGATAATGAGACTGATCTTACCATAAATTATCCAGACAGTGACTTAGAATCAGTGAATAATAGTGAAAGTGATAGCTCTAGATCTATTTCGAGTGATTAAGAGAGCATAGGTGTCCAAAATTGTAGATTGAAGCCAAGAGCCCAGGTGCAGGGTCATATCAGGCTCAGGGGGTCAGGATTCATAGCGTTAAAGTTCATGTGGCCTACTGGAGATTTCTAAAGAAGCTGTGATTATTGTTTGACAGTCAAAATAATGGCAAAAGAAGTATTGCCATTCTGTATATAAAACAAAAGACAGAATCGAAAATAGCTTTGGTTTTTCCAGAGACTTAAATTAGCTCAGTTTCAGCAGTGTTCAGAGGTTTTTGTGTGAAGTTTCAGGAAATTTCAGAAAGGAACTTGTAAGTTTGGGATGGATTGTAATATTTATAATAACAGTGACTTGGAAATAATGAAAAAAAAATGTCATGAACTTCCTTTCTGGATGTTGAAAGGTGTTTGTCGTGATATATCAAGTGGCGATCATGCGGTGACTGCGGATGAGTCAACACAATGGTGGAGAAATCACAACAGGAATCCTCACGTTGAAATGATGCAGAATTTATTACAGGTGCTTGATATAAACAGACTCCAGGGCAGCTGTCTAGCTCCAATACACACAGC
>JBCEWB010226183.1:0-23951 GCA_039654565.1 Peronia peronii
CAAAGTATGAGATATATCTTTGTCCACAGATCTCACATGTGTTGAAAATAATTGTACTGCATGTGTTCATTCTTGTAAGCCAGTGCTGGAAGTAATTAGGGTTAGAGAAGAGTAAGGATAGGATTGCTAGGGTTAGAGTAAGGTAAGGGTAGGTCTAGACCAAACTGCTGTGAGAAGAATAAAAAAGAAATGGGATCTTCTTGTAGCCAAAGTAAATTTCCCGTATCTTTGTCTGTTGTGCTTTGTGAGTTGATTCTGGTAAGCCAGTGGAGAAAGCAGTTTCCTCTGATCCTTCCAAATAAGGCAGTGGTGAGATCCCTGAACTTTAATATTCTTAGTCATTTTGTAATAGGCAGGAGTAAACTTTGTGTTTGCTATCAGAATCTGTTGTCCTTTCTCATGTGTTGGCAGAACTTGATCTGTATTCAGTATTAGCAATAGTAATCTGAATGTCTTAAGCTACAGTTTATAATTGAACACATGCAATATGGCAATACTGTAATGAATGCCGGTGTAATTTGATATTGTAGATACTGTTGTAGCAGCTGCTGATAGCACCAAGGGTGCAGCAACAACAGCTGAGCCCTCAAAAATCACAGTAACATCATCATCAGCCGGTGTCAGTGCAGCACAGAAAGACAGCAAGCCTTTGAGTGAGTTATTCAGACCCAAGACTGGCAGCTGGGAGTGCTCTGGCTGTTTGGTCAGAAATTTTGCTGAGGTATCCAAGTGTCCAGCTTGCGGTACTGCCAAGCCAGGAAATCAGTCCACCCCTGCTCAAGCAGCCACATCAACCACTGGTCCTACCCCGGCTGCCTCCTCGTCCAGCCAGCCGTCACTGAAAGACCTGTTCAAACCGAAAGCTGGCAGCTGGGAGTGCCAGGGATGTCTACTGCGGAACAGTGCTGTGGTGATCAAGTGTCCAGCCTGTGGCACACTCAAGCCAGGTGCCAAACCAGACGATGTTACCAAAGTGACTTCAGCCTCAGGAACTTCTAATGTAACATTTGGAGCTGCTAGTGGATTCCTCTGTTGCATAAAGGTGTCAAATATTGCGTCTAAAACATTAGTATTGCTGCTTCACAGTTGGCTGCCAGCACAACATTTTGAGTCACTAATGGGTCTTTTAAATATGTATATTGATGACAAATTTATTTTTAAAATAGTGTCTGCTTTCATTAGAACAAATTCTTCATGTCATCATGATCATATACATGTCAATGTAGTGCCTGCGAATAGTTGCTGTCCTGGAGACTGTAGACTCTAAAAGAATATTGGCTTGGATGAGATAGCTCTAGTTTTAAAGTTTGAATAAGTCTCCAGTTCCAAAATGAACTTCTGAAAACTATGCCAATTTTTTTCATTGATATTATGAAAGAAAAAGAAAATGTGAGTGCAAAAGTTGTATTTCCAAGGATACAAACACATTGTATTTACCTGACAGTAAAGAAAGATATTGTTTGATTTCCTGTAGATTTAGTGAATTGCCTCATTGTACTTAGCGAGAATTTGTAACCTATGTTATACATGTGTATATACATCCTAGTTTACATGAAAAAAGAGTGGTTTCCTCCTTCCTTCAACTGCATGTAGAGTGGAAAATGTATGATTTGAAAAATATTCACATTCACTTGTCAAATGTCTGTGTCTGAGAAATTTTATGAACCTTTTCATTTCAATTTTTCACATACAAAATTTTTTTCAGATTTGACACAATTTTTCTTTTGGACATAAATCTCTTCAATCTATTGGATACAGTCACCCCTGTAACTCTGGCTGTTTGGTTGTTTCAGGCACAGGATTGAAGTTTGGGGCAGCAACAACTTCCTCTGCCATGCCCACCACTGGAGGTTTCACCTTCAACAACATTGCCGCTTCCCTATCTAGTATCACAACTGGCTTTAGATATGGCTTCCATGCCACTACGACAATGGCTGCCTCTACTTTGCCAGGTACAGGGCTTGTCTTCAAGACCACCACAGAGGCCACCACTACTTCATCCACTACACAAGCATCATCATTCACCTTCAAGTCACTTCCAGCAACCAAAGCTTCAGCATCTACAACAGCTGCAGCCAAAGGTTTCACTTTCAGCCCCAGCGTATGTGCAACAAAGCCAGGGTTCAGTATAGGATCATTGACCCCAACTACTACAGCAGCTACTTCCTTCACTGGCTTTAGCTTTGGTAGTGGAGCAAAACCTGCAGGATTTACCTTTGGTTCAGCCAGTAAAGACTCGGTTACTGTCCAGTCCTCGGCAGCCACTGGCGGCCTTCTGACCAAACAACTGACCTCAGATGAAGCAACTGAAGATGTGCTTGGCTCAGCAGGTAAACCTACAGGTCCGTCATTGTTGCAAGGATTGGTATAATTATAAGGTAGCTCAAAATGTCTTGACATGATGGAGAATCCAGGGAATTTGCTGAAAACTTGGTCAGTGCCAGGTTAGATCCCATCACTGCCAGGACAATTAAGCAGGTACAGATTTAAAAAACTGAAAACTTTAATGATACTGTGGTTAATTGTTCTTTACGTCCTATCAGGCAACACAGTATGGTTATTGTAAGATGCCTGAACCATTTGTCATGAGTAGAAGTCAGCAGTCCTAGCCTATGTAATTTGCCCAGTGTCTGCATGCCCAGTAGGCTTCTGACTTCAGGTGATGAAAGCTGACCAGCGTGCCACAGAATACTGCAACCTTGTCTGTGATGTGCAGCAAGAGGAGGGAGGGGGAGGGGAGGAGTTGGAGTAAAGAAACGTAAAAGGGAACAAAGATAATGTTTGTGTTATGCCATATCGTAGATTGCTATAATTACTGATCCTGATTATGCTGAGATAGCCCCAATTTATAGGAACTGAAAGGTCTTGTAAGACCTCACACTTCACTACTTTCACTGTCATAGTATATTGATACAGCTCCTCCACAGCTAAGAAGAGCAAGATCTACTGCGAATATAGACGAGAACATTCTGTGGAGTTTACTTTCATGAAACCATCAGACCAAAGAATTTATTGTAAATACCGACTGTGAAGTTTTATGTACATATTTCCTGGATTTTACCTTATGTAGAAATAGTGTGCTTTTGACAATATGTGTAAATATCTGGTGTGTGCATAAATTCTGTGATTGGATATTGCAAAATAGTTTTTGCAGCAGATTCTTTTCGGTATGTAAAATCCCTGATTTATATTGGAAATCCCTGATTTTTTAAAAAGAAATGCCTGATTCGACCATGGTGGGGTTGGCAACCCTGTAAGATGTAATGTAAGACCAGCAGAAGCTTTACAGAGAGTTGATGAGGTTATCCCTCCTACAGCATCTCCATGGCTCAGTACAGTTAAGAGATCAAGCAGGGAAAGTCTTCTGTCTTGAAATACCTCAGTGTCCCCTTGTAGAGTTATTACCCTGAGCCTTTTCAGTCTCTTTGTCTCATTGCCTCAATCTGCAGGCAACAACCAACAGAATAAAGGCAAAACTCACTTGTTGACCCTGCAAACTAGGAAAAACTACACAGCCTGTCTGTACAATCGAAGCACCCAGATATCATAGTTTCCCATCTGTTGATGTCACATTCTAAGGCTTTTAGATATAGATCCCTTGTATTAGCTATAGATCGGTCACATTAAGAATGCCATAGAGGCATTGTTTATGAAGGACACTGTGTCAGCAGGAAGGTGACTGGATTGTGTATACATTATGTAATTCTGTATCTAAGGAAATGTGTTGGAGATGAAATGAGTCTAATATCTAGAGGGACTCCGGTGATAAAAGAAAGAATTTTAAGATTTTACTGATGATCAGGAGACTAGAATTAACTGAAAATTTTGTCACATCAGAGCCAAAGCTGAATAATTTTCTCACTGAAGTGAAGTTCACTCATTCCTTTTTCCACCAGCACCAGTGCCTGTGTACATGAAACGTTTGGCACATCACACAGTGTTAAAAAAATCTTCACAGATGCAACAGTCGGACAAGCGAAAAGAATTTACAGATGTAACGTTTGTACACCACATCCTCAAGGTCAGACTGCAGTGTACCAAGTCATTTTCAGCTGTTTTGAGAAAATGGACAAAAACTGTCTTGCACAGAGGAAAGCTTACAATCTATACAGTACTTTTTATAGCAAATGACAATGAGGTATTGACAGTGACAGTTGCAACTTTTTTTTTTTTTTTTTTTTTTTTTTTTTTATAGTTTACTAATGCAATGATGATTGTGGCTGATATAACTGGGAACAGAAAAAAAAAATGACTAAGCGACTGGGAAAAGTTTCTGATGACATGATGTTACATGACTGCCTTGTTTATTTCCATAGATGACTCTTCAACTGGTGAAGACGATGATGTCATCTTTGTTAAAGAGGAAACACCAACCTCAGAACAAGTCGCTCGGGCCCGCAAGTACCAGCTTCCTGATGCCTTCTACCTGTACGAGAGCAAACCTCCATGCCCTGGCTGCATTGGCTGTAATGATGGAGAGTTGCCAGCTGGCACTGTGTCCACTAGCAAGTTGGCCAGCAAAGGATCTAGCAAAGGTGAAAGCAACACCCATGAGCAACTACCTATAGACTGGTGTTTGCCACACTTCCTGTCATGTTTAGTGTTACAAATGACATTTTATGTCGGACAAAGCAATATCAATGACAGCCTGAAATGGCTTTGCCCCAGTGGTATAGACATGCCAGCCTGTGTCAGTTTATTCATGACTCATCATATATGTTTTACCTTAAAGGCATAATGCATACATGTTAGCAAAGATCACAATATGGCATCACGTCTGACCACAATTTAGCTTGACTGGAAAATCAGATTTGAGCTTATGATTCTCTGAAAGCCAAACAGGAGCTGTTTATATGTTGAACCCTGTGGAGACTGTATTCACAGGTTAATTTCGTACTTTTTTTAGGAAAGTTAACTGTCTTTTGTCAGACTCTTTGCTGTCCTGACTTTTTTTTTTTTATCCTTTACAGCTGAGATACTTCAGTGGTTACACCTTGCTGTGAGTGTGTGGCATTGGAAAGTGAAGTTAAAAAGTTTCCCTGTTATTTAATTTCATGTAGGCAGATTTACCTGCAGGCAGTATTTTATGCCTTGCGAAACTATATCATACATGACATTGTCATTCCACAATGCTGACTGCTTACAATTCGGTGATGCCTTGTGTTTCAGAGAGTGCCAAGACTGAAGAGGCCAGTGTCAGCAAAGATTTCCCTGTGTTTGGTATGGGTGCCAACTTCCTAAATTTTGCCAGCCTAACCTCAGACACAGAGAAGACAGAGTCAGGCTTTGTCTTTGGCTCTGATGTCGGTGTAGACTTCTCCAGTCTGGCAGCCACTGGGATATCGGATTACTTTGCTTTGAAGAAGAGCAAGTCTACATGACTATTATGTCACATTACCAAATGAAATGTGTCAGATTACCAGTGTGTTCATTTGAAAAAAAATGAATTTTATTGATCAGAGGATCACAGAGATTCACTCTGAGTGTGAACATTCCAACACACAAAGTGGCACTTGAGGAATTTTCTGACCCAGGTTATCTCGTAGTGAACACAGGCTTAGTCCACATTTTTGTGCGGCCATTTTTTATGACTTTTAGGTGATTTTAATAAATTAACTGTAATTTTGTTTATTTTTAGGCCTATGTAAATAAATGAGCACTCATTTTTTTTCAGAAATGAATGCAGAATTCAATTTGAGCTGGAAAAATCATGTCGATCATATGGAGCTTGATATGTAAAAGAAAACAAATAGAAAAGAAATAAAAGACATGTTTTTGACTTACATGTATTAATGGTAGATAATAATCCAATTGGAATGCTTGAAACAATAAATCAAATTCAAGAATGTCCATTTTCCAATGCATACACATGAAATCTGTGATGAATATAAATAAGTCTGTACCATTTCAGAAAATGTCACTTATGAGAAAAAAAATGTGGTCTAGACATCAGGAGATCAAAAAATAATATTTACATGCACTTTGTGAGCAGCTATCTGTAGACTGGTATTTGACACACTTTCTATCATGTTTTTTTTGTTACAAACGACATTTTATGTCGGACAAAGAAATATCAATGACAGCATGAAATAGCCTTGCCCCACTAGTATAGACATGCCAGCTTGCGTCAGTTTGTTCATGGCTCATCATTCATGTTTTACCTTAGGGGTATAATACATACAAGTTGCCAGAGATCACAATATGGCATCACATGTTTGACCACAAATTAGCTTGACTAGTAAATAAGATTTGATTATAAATTATAATTCTCTGAAAGCCAAACTGGAACTGTTTATATTTTAAATCCTGTGGTGACTGTGTTCACAGGTTAATTTCATACTTATGTAGGAAAGTTAACTGTCAGTTTCTTTGCTGGCCTGACCTTTCTTTTTTTTTTTTTTTTTGACCCTTAATCACTGAGATACTTCAGTGGTTAGACCTTGCTGTGAGTGTGTGGCATTGGAAAGTAAAGTTGAAAAGTTTCCCTGTTATTTGATTTCATGTAGGCAGATTTACCTACAGGCAGTATTTTATGCCTTGAGAATCTATAGCATACATGACATTGTCACTACACAATGCTGACTGCTTACAATTCGGCAATGCCTTGTGTTTCAGAGAGTGCCAAGACTGAAGAGGCCAATGCCAGCAAAGACTTTCCTGTGTTTGGTACAATTGCCATGGGAAAATCTGATTACTTTGCCTGGAGAAAGAGTAAGTCTACATGACTATCATGTAACCAGATGAAATGTGTCAGATTACCAGCGCGCCCATGTTGAAAAAAATTGAATTTTATTGATCAGAGGATCACAGGGGTTCACTCTGAGTGTGAATATCCCAGCACACAAAGTGGCATTTTAAGAATATTCTCACCCAAGTTATCTCTTAGTGTACGCAGGCTTAGTCCACATTTTTGCGCGGGTCATATTTTGTGACTTTTAGGTGATGATACTGAATTTACTGTAAATTTTGTTTGTTTTTAGGCTTATATAAATAAATGAGCACTCATTTTTTTTTTCAGAAATGATTACAGAATTCAATTTTGAGTTATATCAGAAAATCATTTCTGAGTCATATGGAAGGTGATTTAGAGCTTAAAATGTAAAAAAAGCAAACAGAACAGAAAAAAATAAAGACATGTATTAATGGTAGATAATAATCCAATTGGAATGCTTGAAACAATACATCAAATCCAAGAATGTCCATATTCCAGTGCATACACAAAGTTTCAGAAATCTGTGATGAATCTAAATAAGTCTGTACCATTTCAGAAAATGTCACTTATGAGAAAAATATGTCGAAAATGCGGTCTATACATCAGGGGATCAAAAAATAATATTTACATGTCACTATATGTACAGTTTGTGGTAGCTTTCTCACAGGGAGGAGTGAAACTATTTTGAAAAGTTGTTAGGGTATAGAAAGGACTGGCTGTCACATCCACTGCAAAAAAAAAGATGTTCTCGCCCTCTTTTCATGTGTGCTGCAGACTCAACATTCACATTTCAGTTTCAACTTCACAATAGCATGTGAGCTGTTGCAGAACTTGTTCGGGGGATTTTCTGGCTGGGCATGACCTCTGTTATCTTTGTCAGTTTTGGTATCTGCAAGATGTTGTGCAGCCATAGTGCATAGCTCCTCGATGAATTTTGATTTGAAGGCGGGCAGTGGCAATTTCTTGGCACCCTCAGGCTGAGCATTGGTAAATAAATAAAAGCATTTGTCTGGGCAACTAGAACCAAGAGGAAAATTTTCTTCTTGTTCTCCTGGTGAATGTTCCGTATGTGTGCACCATCTGATCAACGTAATCACACCCATTCATATTGAGATTATAGTCTTCAGTGACAGGTAGGTTGGATGTTTCTTCACTTCAATTGCCTGACATGTGCTTGACTGGAGACCAAAATGCATTGGCTTTTTGGCTTTCTTATCCCGTAATGACACACATAAATACTTCATGTCTTGCATCTGCCATTGCAGTTCTCTGATGGCCAGCCTGTTTGTTTTCAGTGCAGGTGGGAAACCATGGTGATTGACATTTACAGTCCTAGTGTAATAGAATCTGTTGCAAGACAGGTACTTGAGGACTGGGGAGCTGGTATAGTACCTGTCTGCAAACATAGTGTCCAGATGACAAGAGTTTCAATAGTTTGTCAAATACCTTGACAGATTGCTGGACATCTTGATGTTGCGGATCAAAAAATGTATTGGCACTGAAATGAATTAACAAATTTATGACATATCCACTGTCACTATCAGACAAGCTGAAGGTCTTTTCATGGTATTTTTTGGGCTTGGTGGCATTGAACATTTTGGAGCCCATCCCTTTCCAGCCGATGGCCAAGTTGTCTAGGGAGAGATTTTTCTTTGGATAATAGACAGCTTGGAACTGATGCAAGATACTTTTCACAAATGGCTCAATCTTTGCTTTCTCCTCTGCTCCAAGCTGACAAATGTGAAGCATAGTGTGATAAATGGCATGGAATATATCGCATTTGAACATCTTTTGAACTAGAGTGTGCACTCATGTGGTTCATTTGACCAGTGGTTGTGGATGGAGGGCTTGTGAACAATCACTGAGATGAGTTTATAAAGTTCACCCAGAGTGGTGTCTGTCCACTTTCTGAAGATGAAATGTTCACATGCAGCCACGTGGTGCTGATCACACTTCTGCCCAGCATAGTCATTTATAGTACTGACAAGTTCTTGAAGAACAGTGGTGGTAAATAAAGTCAGGAAACTGAGTGACTGATGAGTGACTGATGAATCCTCTGTCACGAGATCATGGTTGAGCCCCTGTCTGAGGAGGAAAGAAGCGAAAGCTGTTCGTGATGGTTCCTTCTCCTACCTGTATCCAGTTGTCTTCTCTATCTCCCATTGCTATTTCTAAGGACACGTTTTGATCTGTCTCTGTTCTTTGTCCCTGGTCTCTAGCCTCAGGCTGCACTTTTACCCTGTTAAGCAATGGGGCACATCTCCCTGGTTGAGGGACCAGGCTCATCCACATCAGTGTCACTTGATAACTCATTTCTACTGATCACATCACAAGTACTAGAATTGGAATCTAGATCTAAATCACTGTCAGGTGCACTGTCTGAATCAGACAGTGTCACATAGAGTCTGAATAAATTCTGCCTCAGCTGTGAGACATTGCTTTCTACCTTGACTCGATTACAGCATGGCAACAAATTCAGCAGATTGTGTTTGCAAATTGCACTGATAAAAAAAACTTCGAAGATCGCTTTCAAACTCAACAGAATGTGGAGGAAACTATTCAAAAATGGTGTACTTCTGTTCTGAAGTAGTCTCTGACAAGGAAGATTTCCACATAAGGTGTAGCTGTCATACAAGGCCTCAAACCAAAATGTATGTATTGAGAGCCACATGAAGTGCCGTGCCTGCATTTTGGCTACACTTGATGCGCCACATGAAGTGGTGAGCTGGACACTAATAGTTGAACGCATTTATTTCTCTTACCAGTAACTCTAAACAGGAAAATTTTGACATTAGAGTCACATCACCTAGTAATGTGACATATTGTGCATACCACGCAGCCAAGAGTACATGTATATGTGGCCGTGTAGTTCAATTCAGTTCGACTCCAGCAGACTACATTATAATATTTGCTGCTTTGTTTAAAGAACTTTGTCATAATATGAGGAATGGAAATGTAATCAGTTCTAAGTGATCAGATTCAAGATGTGAGAAAACATGGTCTATGTCATAGCATTTATAGAATTAGGCTTTGCATGTGTTTTATTTGTATGTTTAACTGTTTTTCTGAGACAGTGAAGGAGTAGGCAGCACAAGGCTCACCCTGTAAATGTGTCATAGAAAGCATGACATAAAGAAAACAGAAATTGACTCTGTGTGGCATGTGTTTCCACTCCTCATGTAAAATGTGAGTTATTTATATGTTTGTTCCATAGTTGTTCTGTAGTTAAATACATACAGTTTCAGTGAATTTGTTGCATAAGGCTTTATTTGACTGTTATGATGTAGTTTCCCCTGTAATGTTTTTTGCCACAGCGGAATTGTCCTCTCCATTCAAGTGTCCTGGAGCAGGTCAGAAGCTGTTTGATGTTGACCAACGCAGAGAAAGAGACATCGACTTTGAGCCTGTCATACCACTGCCTGATCTGGTGGAGGTCAAAACAGGTCAGTATTGGGATTTATGTGGCAGTTTTGTTTATTTCATCTGGTTAATCTTGGAAACTTCAAAATCCTTGACAATATGGGTTTATCAGTGCTTTTCTTAAGGGAAAAGGGCAGGGAGAGGAGATCCTGAAATGTAAATTTAGCTAAAAAAAAAAATGTCTGGTAGGGTTTTTGTTTTATTTTTAAAGTCCTCCTTTTCTGAGTATAAAAATCATATCAAACAGTGGACATATCCATTGTAACATGTTTGATCCATGGTCATTCAGTGGATGTCCTAACTACAGTTTGAGGGGAAAAAAAAATGCTGATCATGCAGGTTGTCAGTGTAAGCTTTCACCAGGTGCTCTGAAATGAACTTCCACATCCTAGACATGGTAAAACTCTTTCTCAGTCCATTCGCTGATGGGAAACAAACAGGATGTCACATGACCAAATCAGTTGACATGCTTCTATTTTGGGTTGCTTGTTTGACATTTTTTTCACTCCGACAAACTTTTGTGTCTTCTTGTGTATTCCTTTTTGTGTCCAGTACAGTAAAGTGTTGTATAACAAATTCTGTACTGGTGGTGATGGTTTGAGCTTCCTCTTAACCTCACAGAAGTTATATTTACTTCATGTATGTAGTATCGGCATTCAGCTGACCGTGAGGTGCTGTGACCGGGTCATGTGATAGCCCTGTCCCTGGGAATGGTGCTGAGACCGGCAGTGACCCCATGATTAACTTATGGCATAGCATTTTCACCAGTTCACAGAGCTAATGCGCAAAAGTGCAGGCCACACGCCTACATGACATGGAAATTTAATCAGTTACAGAACTTATTAAAAATTGCAGGTGACGCGCCCAAAGACACCGGGGATTTATGGCAACTTGATGGTACCGAACACAAATGAGTAATAAGTGAGATGTTGTGCCAACAAAGAGAAGAGGGAAAAATAGTAGAAGATTCAAACTGTGTGAAGTTCAGGACCGAGGTATGGACTGTATGCAGACCTGCCTACCATCCCGCCCCTCGCTTTATGTTTTCACTTTCAGTCCGCTTGCTGCAGACCACAGAGGTTGTCTCACTCACGGGCTATTTTCTGTCTATGAAACGGCTAATACGCCTACTTCTTTTTGTGGTAGCTATCACTATCACTGCCAGACTTTAACTGCTTCACTGCCATGCATCATCTGTAGTCCAATCAGTTTTCCTCTCTCCATCCACTGCAATCCCCCACTCGCATTCAGTCCCGCCAACTGTGTGAACCCATGGCACTGTCCTCTACATTTCCACAGGCAATCAGAACCATCAGAATCTGTTGTTCAGTATTACTAATTGTTACATGCAGAAGCAGATAGATGTGAAACGCCGGTCAGCCGTCGGAGCATTGGATCAAAGGGAAAGCGGGGATGTTGGGTGGCCGGCTGACCGTGAATCTACCACATACTCCCCTTCCCACACTACAGTGAAATGGCAGCGGGCCTTCTCTTTCAGAAATGTAAGAGGACGGCACATCGACCAAAGAATAGAAATTTGTGCAATGAATTTTCTAAACTTTTGTGAATAGTGCAAAATGCACTAGATCTATATTTGAATTAAAGTAAAACTGTTCATTATGTTATGAATCTGCAAAGAATGTAAGAAATGCAGATCTAATTTAATGTGTAATATTTATATTGAATGAAACCTTAAGTTCACATGCAGATGTTTTATTGGTTTGTTATGTAATACATAGTAATTCTAGGTAGGAACTTTGGGTCAGTAAATTTGATGATAGTATGATGTACCATGAGAGGGTGTCGCCTATTACGTGCACGTGTGAGGCTATTGCGATTTCGTCGATATTTATAGCCACACAACCATGGTATCAGAGGATGGATTGGCCTTTGTCTTTGCAATCATGCACTATACAGTATACACTTCCACTTGCCGGCATTTGGTCAGTCAAACCAGTCGTGCTTGTCAGTGTTTCTTGAAAGCCAGTTTTGAGAAGTCAATAGACATCCTTCAGTTTCATATTGAAAATTGTGAGCTTCAAATTGACTATAAAGCTATTTCATATCTAGGCTAGCAATCAATGATGAATTCATCAAAACTAAACATGTTATAACATAAAAGAACAAGTTCATCGCTGCAATTCAAAAGGACACTGATTTGTGAAGTTGATGAAGGTTTAATGGAAAATCAGGTATCTGCAGAAAGTATGTCATTTCAAACTCAACTTTGCCTTCAATCTTGAAGAATTTTTCTTTAAAAAAGCAGAAAAATAACAAACAAAATGACATAACAGCTACATCATACATTTTATATATATTACACCTATAACAACAACAACAACAAAAATGAAAATGAAGAGGCCTTAAGACTATGGTAGCCGTGCGGTTGCATGGTTCTTCAATCAGGGGAGGTAATTTGGTAATTAAACTTGCATCCCTGTTTCAATTTAGCCTCTTCGGATGTAGTTACGTTACGTTCTATAATACATCTTTCAACCTCCTAGTGGGGGTTATCCCGACGGGGTTTTGTTTAAAACAAACAACAAACAGAAAGCAAATCATATTTTTCCTTAAAAAAAAATAAATAAATAAAATAAAAAATTAATTAATTAATTAAATTAAAAAAATAAAAAAACCTTTTTTGGTCACTCGTGGGTCCCTTGCTATTGTTATTTTGGTATGTCACATCCCTAGTGTCCGTATCTCTTACACTATTTTTCCCTACTCTATCTACACGGGAATGAGCCCTTCGGTCTTTATTTCTTATTTCCCTTGTATGCCTACTTTTACAACATTAATTTTTAACGTTATTTATTTAGACAGAGTTACGATATTTATTCGGACAATATTTATTTTATATACATTATGTACATATTGGGGAGTCCCTAGGTTGCAATGGGTTATGGGATTCTATCTATCACTTCACGTATCTCGGTTGGCAGAGGACAACGAAAGACTACTTAGCTTCGTCTGTGTCCCCATCTCTCGAACGATAACATGATGTATTTTATGGATCCGCATCTCTGATCGGGGGGGAACAGGTCGGACTACTCGGCTTCGCCAGTGTTCCCGAATCGACAGAACGAAGATGCTGCAATCTTGTCCCCCTGACGGATTTTCCATGTCGACAGAGTCTAGAATCTCCGTCCAGAAGAGCGCAGGGACTACTCGGTCTTCGGATGTAACAAAATAGCGATAGAACGAAATGATTTCCATTCCCCGCAAATTTTGTTTTAACCGTTTTAGAGTGTACTCATAGATTAAGACAGATTTATTGAAGAACAATGCCAAAAGGTAGGAATTATCCCAACTTGAAGTGAGCATACTCCTTTATGGAATTATAAATGAAAGTTCAAAGTAAAGAATGCAAAATTCCTTGAAGTATATTCTTTGTTGGCCAAAAATTGCCAGTCAGCTTCTTGCTAGCAAAATATAAGGATCATTTTGTCATAATGAACTTCTTTATAGCCCGAGTATGAGAAATCATTTTTATTTATTTATTTATTTTTTTTAATGATTTACTGGGATTAATATTGTTTGGGGGGAAATGTCTGAATAATACTATTCTAAATTCAAAAAGGGATTCACATCTAACCTCAAGGCATGTTCAGATAATGTTGATTTATTGAGTGGCCAAAATATTATAATTATCATTTGGCTTTATTACAGGCAATTCCTCTAGATAATATGTTTAGACAAATAACAACAATAGACTGCCAACCAACAATAGATGGAGGTGTCCTAGTAAGTGTCCTTGGACAGTTGAAGGTAAATTTAAGATTTTTAAGAAAAATGTGTTTGTTTGTCATAATTATTTTTATGACCCCGAGATGAAACTTGTGCAGTATAATTGATATATAGGCAAAATCATGCTATACTGTTGAAATAAGTAAAAGATATCTGACTTTTAAAAAATAATTTCTTAGGAAGTTCAGTCCATCTTTTCAGGTTTGAGATGATGTTCATTTTGTGAAGAAAGATCTCCAAATGAGCTTATCTAAGCGGCTTTCTCAAAGAGTTTCTTGAGAAGCCTTGATATATGAATAGTTAAGAGAATTAATGGTACAGATAATTTTACAGCTGCATATAGATACATAATAAATATTGCTTATAACAGGAGCGTTGTTAATCCCCATATCCACTCCTACTTTGGCATAAGGGGAAGAAATGAGTCACATACACTACAGTTGAAGGTTTTTGCAAAAGTGGATTCAGTCCACTTTCGTCAAAATTTTGACTGAGGTAGCTATCATTAGAGGGAAGGAACTTTCCATGGAACATTTCAGTTTTCCCAAGACCATCTTAGTTACTGTGAAAATTGAATATCATTATTTTTTTCAAAAGAAGTTCAGTCCGCAAATGACAGTTTTAACTTTAAATCAGAATCCTCAATATTAGGCCACCTATACCAATTTCACTAAGCTCATCTTCAAAGTTAAAGTCCTTTAAAGATTTTTTTTGTAAATGCACAGAGAGACACATGAAAATATTCATTTTCATCAACATTAATAGATCAGTTTGGCTGAAAGTTCATATCAAGACCAGCTCAATCCACTGGTTTTGACAAATCTTTGATTTTTAAGTGACTGTTATGCAATCAATACTTCAGGCAGATTTCGATAACTTGGACTGTGGTAATGATGTTATAGAACTTCACATCTGCATTAAAAAAGGTTAGAGAAAAAGATGCTTTGATGCCCACTTTTGAAAAAATGCTTGAAAATAAAAAATGTCAGTTACCTCGAAAATGTCAAAAATGGACTGAACCCAGTTTTGAAAAATCACAATTGTGATTGCTTGACTAGTATTTCCGCTGCTTTGTTGATTGAAAAGGAAACGGGTGGCATGCAATGAGATCAGTCTTGTGGCTCGCTGGGGAAAGAGAGGGGGTGGCTCATTCTTAATTCATACTGATAACCAAACAGGCTGAGATGGTGGACGAACATGGATAAAGAAAGGACAAGACTCAAATGTTTAGTTCTTGACATTAGGTAAGATAGAACATATCTTACCAATCACTGACAACATGGTCCAGTTGACCAATCAACAGTGATGAAAACTGATAACTTAGTTGCATTTGTGAACATTCTGCGATATTGATATCACATTACTGTATCATGGCTGTAGGTCAAGCAAGATCTATCCACATCGCTATCACTTCGATAGCTTTGCTATTCCATGCAACACCTTAGTGATTATGACCTTTCATTTCAACCCCATGACACTGTTCACAAGTGATTGAGCAACAAAGGGATTGGTACAGTTGGAGAAGGGGAGTAGATGGGTGAGGCACATGTAATATGATACTTTGATCTTTCAAAACGCTTAGGCTAGGTTACTCTCGACACCCCACAGGGGACAGCGATGGGAAAGAGTCGGATACGAGGCCAGTGAAGTGATGTGTGTGAGATGTCCACATACTGAGTTGTTCTGCTAAAACTCTTTGACTATTACTATTAGTACTTACATATTGTGACCTTCTCTAAAGTAATGATGATGGTCTTTGCTGAATCACACAAAAGTGAAAGAATTCATCAATGGAAAAAATCTCTCCTGTAATTAGGCAATAGGTCCACAATTTTTATTCCTGCAATTCATTGCATGTCATTATGACAGGAATCATTTACAACAGAACTTTTCTGTTGGGCCCAGCAATCCTGTTTTGTCAAGTTTTTCACCATATATACATTGTCTGTTTGTATTAAGCTTATATGCTGCTGGACTGAGTCATCTATGAACATCCTACAGACACCTCTTCCCCCTTTCACACCCCCCCCCCCCACCACCACCAAATAATTTATATATGTATGTGTATAAATATTGGAATTTTCATGTAGCGTTAAAGAAATCTGCATTGTTGATAGATCTACAAGCACATTTAATTTGTGAATCGTGAGTATTGATGCAGGCGACTATGGATAACTCACACGTGTTCTTCGAAATCACAGATCTCTCAATAAAGCTCACAGTCACTGTCCCCCACAGGGGCCCGGGGTTTATAAGTAGGTTTTCTGCTCTCACCTGCAGGCAATGAAAGCCCACCATTGGTGTGATGTCTCCCATGGAATGCCATCCTCTACATTGCAGGAGAGACATCTTTTCTCTCTCTCCTTGCTCCTGTCTTCTGTCCCGCTTTCTTTCCTCTTTTCTTTGTAACATGTAAACATATCTTACCGTGTTTGACACAATATAGCTGTTGTCGTGCTGATGTGTCGTTAAACCCCAACACAAACAAACAATCACAGTCACTAACTATGTAAGCTAACATGCAGCCATCTGTTGTTAAGGTTTAGCTTCTATATCAGTCACTGAAATGGGCATAAGGTTATGTGGCTAACCACTTGGTGAGTTTCACATGGATGAGGTGGTGAATGCCAAACTTCAGTTTGATGGAGAGTGAGGACAGTCATCACTGACCACTGAAAACAAGGTGACCACTTGTATTCAGCCAAAGACTATGTACAATAGTCTTACAATATATTTACATTCACTCTAATCTGAAAGAGTTATAACAATTTTATAATAATTTTACAAGCATCACCAATGTGAGCTTCTTTATAAGGTTTAGATATGTATTATATGTTACTATACAATTAGCCAGATACAGTGGTCTCTGCCTATGAACCCAGTCGCAGGGAGACAAAAAGGCAGGGCTCTTAGGCAGACAGGTTCTTGGGCGGAAAAGTTATGTAAACCATCTGACCACACATTGTCTTCACTACTCATAACTATGATTGGTTGATCGTTACCATTAGTTAAAGATTTATCTACACGAATAAGTACAGCCTTCCTCCCTGTGTGTGTGTAATCAGATCTAACAAATGTGAGTTACACATAGTGGTATCATTGTTGAAAACATGATATTGCTGTGCTGACTTATGGATAATCGCATGAATGACTCGTGATTACAGACCAATTGAAGTAGCAAAACAACTGACCAGTCAGGGGGCTAAACTTACTGCTCCTTATCCACAGAGCCAATCATATGTGTTGCCCCATGTGTTGTCAAACAAAGAAATGGTTACGGGTTAGTCCACAATGTGGCCTGATTATGCAGTTATACATCAACCATCACTTCAACTCCTTTGTCTACCTGTTCTCTCCACCCCAGTCGCCATTTTACTGCACATCTAGCACTGTGCGTTTCTCTCAAGTGGACAATATGATGTGAATTACACTATGTACTCACGTGTCTTCGCCTGGCACCGGGCACTTAGGTGGACTTTTTAATTTGGGAGCGGGTTTTAGAGGGGGTAAATTATAGCGAAAAAAAGCTATTTTGCAGCCGAGGCGGGTTCTTAGGCGGACCGGGCTCTTAAGCGGAAGGCTCTTGGGCGGAGACCACTGTATTTAACTTTTTCTTGTTCTTAACAGAGATTTGTACAGTATTATGAAAATCGTAACACATTTTGGTGATGTGCATGTTGATATCCTGCTACTATATTGATAAAAATGAAATTGTTTTCTCTGGTATCTCTTTCAGAACAATGCAGAAAATGATAAAGTGATGGGATTTTCTCAAACATTCGTCCTCAAGCCTACAAACAACTCATTTTTTATCTTTCACGACATCTTTAGATTGGTTATACACAATATGTAAAATTGTTTGTTTTTGCTTTTGGTTGATATATCATAAAATCTATTGTATCTTTCGGCATTTTGTGTGCATCCTTTGGTGCATCCATCTGCATGCAATGTCTATAAATGAAAGGGGAATTTTAAATGTTTCAATAGTATTATGCATTCAAATTCTCAATCAGTCCATAATGTTGTTTTTGAAATGGTTTTGTACAAACTGTGGCATTATTACATCATTTATTTTCAAACGGGGGATATTTTCTTAGCTTTTTTTTTTTTTTTTTTGATAAAATTCTTATTGACATTGGTGAATATTGGTGATAAGGTAAAGAATTCAGTCACAGATTATCAAAAAGCAGGGGGAAAAAATTCTTTATTGGCAGAACAGCATTTTTTTTTTTTCCAATTTGAGTATTTCATTTTTTTGGTCAAAAAATTGAAACTGAAAAGTTTCTTCCTTATTATTTGATAAGGGCCATCGTTTGATATTGATGTCTTATCAGATTTTAGGTATGTTATTGCTTTAAAACTATGTCTTATGCCATTGGTTTTGAAACCCTTGCTTCCTCCCCTGCCAAGCACAGGTGAGTGAGACTAGACTACAGATAACTGGTGCTGGCTAAAGCTGTTGGCTTACTTACTTTCAAGAATGTACTTCATAGTGAGATATCATTTGTCAAGGAGCAGTATACACTGTGAATAGACTGTCATACTTTTGACATTGATAAAAATGTACTGATACAATCATATGTGAACTCTATACTGTTCAGGTATGGTCAATACAGATGACATGAAGGAAATTTGCCTTCTGTTTAATATGGCTCTTCTTTTGCATTTATAATTGTAGTAATTGTTACCAGACTTCTACATTGTTTTGTGTTGAACATGGTAGAAGATGCAATCATACAGTGTGTTTGAAAACTTACACTTGGGACAGATGCGTTAAAAAAAAATAACATTGTCCATTGAGTTTTCTTGATTATCTTGCAGTGGTCATATACACTGTGGAAGCTCAGTTAGTTGTTACATGTCCTTGTGTGCATTTAGTAGCCATTATTTGTTAAACTGGAAAAAAAAAGCTGTGTTGTGAATCAACCCTTTGTTTTTTTTTTTTTTTTTCATTCTGTAATTTAAAAGTGCATTACCAGTTGTATTTGGAGAAAAATGTTTCACTGCTTTAAAATCCCAGATGTGCCACTTTCAACTTCTAGTGTTGCGTGTTTAGATACCTATAATTGTATATCTGATTTTTATTCAACTTCCAACTTTACCTTGGCCTATGTACATTGACAATAACTGTTTGCTAAGTCACATGCATCAATCAATACATGTTTCATCATCACATCATTTTATTTAGTTTTTTTTTTTTTTTTTTTGCTGCTTCTGTCAGAAGTGTTTTCCCATAATTTGGCACTTCCAGGCCTTGGTTATGTGTGTCTGGTCTTAATTCAATAGTGAGCCAAATGACTGAGATCAGTGAGAAAATTCTGATCAATAATACACATATGGGGGTCTCCGTCTAAGAGCCCAGACATTGGGAGGCAAAAAAAGCAAGCTTTCAGATGGACTGGCTCTTACTCTTAGGCAAAGTAAAAATTTATTCAGTCCATCTGACCATTATCCTGAATGCCACAATTAGTTGATAATTACCATTAGTTAAAGTTATATCTATGCCAATAGCAACAGCATACTACATTGGGAGAATGTGTGTTTTGCAGTTAGATCTAACAGTAACATTTCCTGACCTCTCTTGTGCATATGACTTCATTCTTGTGCATATGATTTCATGAACAATGCCCAAGTTCTTTCAAATGTTGAGCGAGTTTTCATGTGATGGTACCATTGTTGAATGAAAATATGGCTCTGTTAGTCCATGGATAATGGCATGAATGACTCAAGGTTTGAAATTAAAATGAATTAGACTGACCCAAGTAGGAAAACAACTGACTGGTGAGGAGACTAAACTTATTCTTCCTTATACACAAGACCAATCATGGGTGTTGTCCAATGTTTAGTCAAACAAAGACATTGTTAGTCCTTGTGTGACCTGATTATGAACTCATACATCCACCCATTCCCCTATTTGTACCCTCCTTATAACCCTGTTCTCCCATTTTACTGCACACCAAGCACTGTGTATTTCTCTTGTATGGAGAGTTTGACATGAAATTACTTTATGAGCACTCATGTGTCTTGGCTCAACACAGGCTCTTAGGCGGATTTTTAATTTGGAGGTGCTTCTTAAGCAGATAAATTACAGAGAAAAATTCTTAATCACAGTCAAACTGGGTTCTTAGGAGGACCAGGCACTTAGACGGAGACCACTGTAATAAATTTATGTGAGCCTATTTCTTCAGCACAACTGAAAATTTAATGTATAGACATGCCAAATTTCAGACAAACATTAACTATGCTTGTTTATGTCCATTACTGTGGAAGAGGGTGATAGGTATGGAATACAGTCGAGTCCACTCAAACCGAACTCTGATAAAATGAATTTCTGATAAATCGAATAAAAACGAAACAATAGATTTTTTTTTCCTCTTTGCGCCTATTAAATGCCTTTCGCATAAATCGAAGCCATCGCCGTGGGTTTCCTTTAAATCGAAATGGTTAGTGCCGCCACAAAGGTAAAAATCGGCTATTGTCATCTCCCCATGGTTTCCACCAATGCGGATGCCGGCAGTATGAAAACAAAGACAGCGCTGCGGATGGGGTGAGAGGGGTCAATGTATTGTGTTCATGGGCGGGGGGAGTGATATAGTGTACCAGGGCCAACACTGCCGACAATCAATCTATAATCAAGCATTCTAGCAGAACCTATAGTTCAGGTATATGCGTAAATGTGCGTAAATCCCGTCCCGTACGGGATAGGCCAGATTCTGCATCGTGCTAGGTTTTTTTGTTTTTTTTTCACTTGCGGTTGACTCGCTTATATCCTCACAGACTATGTGATGGCTTTCTTGAACTCTTTTCAGTATTATAACTTTATTTTAGGGGTAAAACTTACTCAGCTGCCCTTTTTAGGATTAAACCATTAACATTCAGTCTTTTTCAGGGCTAAAACCTACTCATCAGCAGTTCTTTTCACGGCTAAAACTAACATCATTCTACCTCTAACTTTTCTTTATTTTACTTTTGCTTTCAATGCAGCCCTTGTTAGGGCTAGCAATCCAATTATATGAGAGGGCTTGTATTTAAGACAAGGCCATGGCTAGCCGGACTTAAGCCCATATAGTCTCGAAGACTAGCCGGATTTATTCAGTCCGTGTCATTATCATGTAGCCGTGAAGTTCTATGTGAGAGACATATGCGTGCAGCTTTGAACACTTTTAGCTAAAAATATGCGAATCAGTAAATGATGGTTAAGTTTTATCATCAAGCTTGACAATCTTTTTTTTTTTTTTTTTTTAATATCTGAAACACTGAATGAGGTCTAGATCTAGATCCAGATCACTCCATTCAACATGACAGTACATCTTCAAACTACACCTTCAAAAAAAAGTAAAAAAAGACAGAAAAATAAAAACATTCTGTCAAGAAGATATAAACACACACACATTACAAGGAAAAGAAAAGAAATAATATAGATCTAGATCTACAAATATGAACACAATGTAATTGAAGATGAACCCTTCACTCTCAGTGGATGACGTACACAAGATGTATCTAGCGAAAGTATCTCCTTCAATTAATCCCTCAAAATTATACATATAAACACAAAAACTATGACACACACATTCAATTTTTTAGTACAAAAAAAAAAAAAAAAAATGACATGGCTGAGGTTTGAATCAGGGTTCATCGGAACATCAGTCTGGTCACTTATCCATTCAGCCACAGACAACTGTGAGCTCTTGCGAAAAATCAAAATTATAATACATGTTGTACTATAATCCAAAACGACAGGTGTTGTCAATAAGTCCGGCTAGCCATTTCGTTTAGATAAACACAACGTTCGGGAGTCAAAGCGCGATTTCTTTATAAAGGGAAATAATCCTGGAATAAAATAAAACGGTGCCTCATTAGTCATTCGAGAATTGCTCCCCCCCCTCCATGTTAAAAACTGGAAGACGAACTCTTTTATCAAACCCATTAAGTTGGTCCTGGCAAATTCGATTTAAGCGGACTTGACTGTATTTCATTGTTTTCTAAATTGACCTCAGCGCACTTGCTTTACTCCTCTCTGATAGATTTTACTCCTCTCTGACAATGACATGGAAATGATTTGCACAAGGAAGAGTTTTCTCATCCTGCTCTGCTGTATGGCCTGTAGGTGTTTACCCACAGTCATCCCGTAAATGCTCAAACTCAAATATGTAGAATATAAGTCAATTATGTTTAATTTCATCAGATCCTGGATGAAAAACTGCTAGGAAATGTTCAATAGGAACTTATTTTTCTTTAATTTTTATGTTCATCAATTCCTTGCAGTCCACCCTCCCATTTTGAGCTGATTACTTTTTCACTGATAATCATTGAGCAACAATCACCAGTAAATTTGTGGTTTGATTCTTCACTTAAAATAGAAAAGTCCTAACTGGATTTGGACGATTACCCTTAGTAACCCTAACGCAGTTATTCAGAACAAGAATATATGTATGTATCATCGTAACAACCCAGAGTATCGGTACTAAAAGCACGACTCATGCTTATGGAATGATAACATAGCTTATGCAGCAGCTCCTTCCGTTGACCTACTACTGAATTTTTTTAATATATTTTTTAAAACATTTTCATTTTTTTTTTCTTTGTCAAAGGAAAATAGAATCATAAATAGTTTATAGCTTCATCCTTAATACCACCATCATTTCTGTATGACTTTTGCTACACTGTTGATCTAGTTTTTTTTGTTTTATTTGTGATTTTTTGTCCATGTACTCAATTCATCATGAAAATGTGTAAATGACATTTTTTGTTTAATGAACATGTATGTAACTGTAAACATTACACAACTACTGTGCTTGAGGTTTGATAATAAATAGGCATTGAAACAGTTTTCCCAACAAAAGTGTTTGTGCGTGAGTTTTTGTTCATCTATTCCATTAGTACAGATAGACTAAAATAAATTTGCTCCCTTTAATCTCTCTCACTGTCAAAAAGAAATCATTTCCATTAGTACATGTATCTGGTAGTAACTGATATGAAAAAAACACTGTAATATCTTTGAAATACACCAATGTATTTTAAGGAGAGAATGAAATCTGTGTAAAGAGCCACTAGACTAAAATAATCAGTAAAGTAAAATGGTATTCAGATTGAACACGTTTTCCAGCTGTGGCAATGAATGTATTGTGATTGAAAGGTCATGAGATATAACCACAGTTATATTTGTCCTACTGTGTCATCAAAAACAGATGTTGCTTTGGTGGAAAAAGAAAATTAAAAATCTCAAACACATTCAAAAGAATTCAAATCAGACATCAGCTTTATTGAAAACTCATTCATACCTGGAGAATGATTTCACATACAATGTGACTCAGTTTCATTAACATACATGAGGATGAAGCCATAACTCAGGTGGCAGTGACAAATATTTTGAAACAAAAACATAACAAAGCAAAACTCATGAAAACTAAATTTTTATACTGTAGTTCTGAAAGTTTCAGCTTGAGAGTACGGTACTGGTAGTTTAAAAGAAAGAAAAAAGAAAATCCAGTCAAAACTACACTCTAACACAGTAAGAAAATGCTTAAAAAGAAACTTGCGTTATTAAGAAAGAATCTTTGGGAACTTTCTTATGCTTACAAAGAAATAAAACGATGGGCCGATATGAAAACTATGCTTATTACGAACGGTTTTCTTTCCCCGATCGCACTTTTTTTTCATATTAAGCGTAACCAAGACCAAACACAGGTACCGAACCAGTTCCCTCCGACAAACAAATCATCCCTGAGTGCGTCAAGTTGGCCTACTGTACACACGTGGCTGTACTGGTCAGCAGTATGACACAACAGGCTCCGACAAAGAAATCGTCCGTGAGTGAGTCAAGTACCAGCTCTCGCAATGTGCTGTATTGTCCAGCGGTATGAAACTGAGGGTAAGGTCTGAGGTGCAAGCGTGTTGAAATAATGCACCGTCCCCCGTTTCACACCTCACCCGTTGCCCCAGTCGAGTATGATGTACCGTGAGAGGGTGACACCTATTACGTGCATGTGTGAGATTATTACAATTTCGTCGTTATTTATAGCCACACAACCACGGTATCAGAGGATTCAGCCGAGATAACCACCCCCTAGGA
>JBCEWB010226398.1:0-23948 GCA_039654565.1 Peronia peronii
TAACCGTAACATTTCATCTGAGGCAAAAACAAAAAGAAACTTGACACAACAAAATGATGTTGCACTACCCCTTTAATATCCCGAATAAATCAAACAATGCAATTTGATTGGTTGAAAAGGAAAACCAGGTGGCAATAGACCACTGGGTCTATTTTGACCACCTGGTCGCAGTAGTCAGTGTGTTTTCTTTTTTTCTTTGGCCAGTGTTGAGCCTGAACAGGAAGGAACAATGGCTAATGGGTCAAGTAGTCATAAACAATGTTAATAAATTTCAGTGTCACGGCAATGTACATAGTATATTCAGTCACTATTCACATTCTTTTGCTTGGATTTGGCAGTGGCCACCTAAATGAATGGTGAATTTGTAGAGCATAATCAGTAGAAAGAGAACATGAGCCACTACCCTAGTCAAAAGAATCAATGTTCTGATTTTTTTTTTATCTATGGCCATCTTTCAAGGCACAGCAAGAGGCAGCAATGAAGTATTTCAAGGTCAATCACATGATCAGGGGATTTTCATTCACACACTGATTTGTGTACATGTTCTGTGCATGCAGGCAGTTCTTGACCAATGATAAGCATTCAGAGATACTCACACCACATAAACAAAGCCATGTGTAGGTGATGTTTCCTCAGTCATGTGATCAATCTCAAAATACCTTATTAGACTAGGGAGATAAAGGAAGAGATGGCACGACAACATTTGAGAATGAACATGAATGAGATTGGTTGAATTCCAGGGAGCTGTAGAGGATGGAGGAAATTGGTGGCCACAGCTTCATAGATGTCTTTATGACATGGGCAGAAATTGAGGGATATACAATACGCTGAATCATTGATATACTTTATCAGATATTTACATGACAGATAGAAGTAAAACGAATGATGGGTTTCTACATACATAGGATCTCTATGCAGATAGTGTAGAGTGAGGGTGACATGCCAATAAATGACACTTACTTAGAAATGGGGTAGATGAGATCAGTTATTTACCCAGATCTAGGTGAGTGTTGGTTGAAATTGTTATAACTATTGATAATGAAACTCACATTAACAGTGTTTGCTTTGTAAACTTACATTTGGCAGTGTTTGTTTAGTAAATGATCTATGATATATTTAGTAAATGATCTATGTATATATTGGTCTGCCAGAGGGCATTACACTACTGTTGTTCCATTTCCATCATATGGAAATACTTAAGCTATGTTCATATGTTCTTGAAGAGTTTAATATTGCCTGTTGCATTACTGCACTGGATGCATCGTCCTGCTAAATACTGAATGAGAATAAATAAATTCCCAGCCTTGAGTGTAAAAGGTAAAATAAACTTGGAAATTTTCTGCTATATATTGTTTAGATCTGTATCCAAACAGTACCCAAGTCTCAACTGTGTGGCTTATAGACAGTGGACCTGGAATAGGTGGGCACTTAACAGTGCTAAGAGAAACTGCTGGAATTGCAAAGTTCCAGTGACAATATTAATATTCATATCTAAAAAATGGCAGTTTATGCCCAGAGGTGATATATACATGTAATATGAGTTCCGTATTTCTACACTGTGTAGAAGAGGAATCTCACTCTTCTTAGACGGTATAGTAAGTCTTTGCCCAGGTCGGTCTTTTGAAATTTGTAGCTTGATTTATGCAAAGAAGAAGTGCTTATATTCTATTCTGGCAAAATCTTATCTGATAGGCTGTCACTTTTTTGTTGTGGTATCTTTCATTTCAGTCCATTATATGCCTACTTTTCTTTTTTACCTTTAGAAAGATTAAAAAGTGAATAGTTTGCTGTCCACTCATCTGTCCTTGTCCAAACAAACTGTGATTTAATGAAACAAACAACACATGCATTTTGGCGACGATCTTTGGGGACATGTGTTGGATTTTCTTTGCCCAGGTCGGTCTTTTGAAATTTGTAGCTTGATTTATGCAAAGAAGAAGTGCTTATATTCTATTCTGGCAAAATCTTATCTGATAGGCTGTCACTTTTTTGTTGTGGTATCTTTCATTTCAGTCCATTATATGCCTACTTTTCTTTTTTACCTTTAGAAAGATTAAAAAGTGAATAGTTTGCTGTCCACTCATCTGTCCTTGTCCAAACAAACTGTGATTTAATGAAACAAACAATACATGCATTTTGACGACGATCTTTGGTGACATGTGTTGGATTTTCATCCTCTTCCCTCCTCTTTTTGTTTGAGGAAGAAAAAAAATGTAAGATCCTTAGATATGAGGTTACTGAAGTAATCACAAAATCTCAACTGTGATATGATACCACTAGAGTTTGTCTAATTCAGTGTCTAAATATATACATAGATGTATAGATATATCCATATACACAATATTATCACTGGCATCAAGATGCCATAAGGGAATGAGAGAAAGAGAGAGATAGGGAGGGACAGAGATTGTGTGCATATAGAAAACAATTTATTCACAGAGATCAGGTTGCTTATCTTTGATATTTGTGTTAGTACAGTTAGATACAAGTGGTTTTAACTACCAATGAGAATGTGGTACTTCATGGGATAGGATGTCTGTTTTCCAGGAGACTTTTTAATAAGTTTGTTTGCATTTTTCCTCGGCAAATTATACCTTTCATGTTTGCAGATAGATACACATTAGAAAATAGGAATAAACAGTTTGTGAACAAAATTTGTCATTCGTTTAGAAAGATTTGCTTTTAAATCTATAAAGTTCCACCTGCTAATACCCTCTTTGAGTCCTGAACCTAGATGTACAGGGTATCTCAAAAGTCACCGTACACTTTTAATAAATTCCTTAAAAGCCACCAAGCCTGACTTTGTCAAGTGAGTGAGAGATTTTCTGAACATCAAGTATCCTGAACAATGGATTGGTCGAAGATGGTTTTTTTTCAAATTGGCTACGTGCTCTCCTGATGTTGCACCTACTGTGACTTTTTTTTGTGTGGGGCTATATCAGAAGTTAGGTATATGCACTAAGTTCCATATCTGTCACAGCTTGAGGAAAGAATCTGCATGGCCTGCAGCGAGGTCGTGGAAGAGATGCTGCAAAACTTTGGAGAGCCCTGCAGCCAAACATGGTAGGCAATTGAAAAGAAAGATGTGGAGTTGTACAACTTACCTTCACGTCGATGGAAAGTCTACTGAAAAAAAAAATTTACTGCAGTTACTTCTTTTTAGTGTTACTAAGACTATCAATGAACTCAATTTGTTTTGTAATTTTTAAGAATTTAATAAAAGTGTCTTTAAGAATGCCCAGTATTTTAAACAAGCACCAAGACTTTAACTTTTTTTTTTTAACTAGCTGTTAAACCCGTTAGTACAAACAGACAGGTATTGAAGCAAATGTTTTATTAGGCTTTTGCTGTGCTGTGTTCTGAGAACACTGGTACTATGAATGCTGTGAAAATGCTGAGTGAAGAAAAAGAAATGGTAGATGCGATAGAAAAAAGAAATAAATGTCACAAGATGTGGACCTAGAAATAACGTTAATGGAATTATATTCTAGTCGAATGGCTTTGTAGTTCACTTCATGATAAAGGAATGGTACCAGGACAACATCAGCAGGATATTTTCTCAAATAGGGAAAGAAAGATGGCATTCAGATAACGCAGTTGTCACACTCCACACTATTCCCAGTTTGATACATGCGAAGCACATGGGAGAATATGTTCGCTTAATTTCCAGGTTTTACACTGGCAGCGATTATCCCTCTGTCCCTGCACACACACACACACATTCATATACACACGCACACACAACGGAATATGGAGAAAGACCTGTTGAAAATATGGCGGCTGTTTAAATTATTCTTCTTGTCAGCAGATTGTTAAAGGATGTATGAGGAACATATTTTTTTTGTTTTTCTTTTTGGGGCATATGCTTAAGTATTATTATTTGTCCCAGCTGGGGAAATTGTGTAAAAATAGCAGCTTAGTAGTGGGATGGGGAAGGTGGAGGAAAGAAGTAGATAACTTGCCTGAACTGAGAAATCATACAGAGAAAGTCCAATGAAAATAAGATGTGCATGTGCTCACTCCTAAGCAGTCTTCTGTCATTGATGCAAGGGCACAATTCTGTTTGGTCACCAACTAAAGAAATTTTTAAAAAATTTTAATTGTGTGTGTTTGACTATACATGTATTTGGATACAGTTGGTCTTAGGCTGCCCAGGACTCATGAATCTGTGCGGGCCCAGGGTATATAAGTAGGTTCTTTGCACCCACCTGCAGGCAATGAAAGCCTGCTGTCAGTGGGATGTCTCCCATAGAATGCCATTCTCAACAGGGATGACAACTTTTCTCTCTCCTTGCTCCTGTCATTTGTTTTGCTCTCTTTCCTACTTGATCAGCTTTTTTAACATGTAAACGTGTGTTTTAAAGTATTTGGCACAATATAGCCATAATTGCGCTATTCCGTTAAAACACTAATACAGACAAACAAACTCATGAATGCATGGGTCGAGACTGGTGTCTCAGCAAGGCTGTCAGTATGGAAGCTTTATCTCAATAATTCAACAGCATGTGCCCATTTTCATTAAATCACAAAGCTAAGATTTGCACATTTATTTTTTCATGAAGATGCTTAATCAGCTGAATCCCTCAAGTCCGCCGAGATAGCCTCCTGCAAGAGGTTGAAAGGTGTGAAAAAAACAAAATGAATTCCTCAGTGTTAAAAAAAGATTATGTTGTCAACTTAAAGACTTCCATGTCCTTATAGTTTTTTGTTTATGTCCAGGTCAGTTTGACTCTCTTGGGCGGGATTTTTTTTTGTTTTGTTCGTTTGTTGTTTTTGTTTATTTGGTTTGTGTGTATGTGTGTGTGTGTGTGTGTGTGTGTGTGTGTGTGTATTTTGTTCGTATTTGAATATATATTCTCTATATTGATTTTATGTACATAAACATATATGTGTATCATTCATATGACCATAGAAATTGTGGCAGTCATATGGCGAATGATGTGTTTGTTGGTGTGTGATTTTGAAGGTGACCAGAGTGCAGCTGAAACTTGTACAGGAAAAGTCAAAAATAGATGTCATACATACTGCATGTGTGACACTACCATCCGACAGTATTCCTCCCTCCTCCCCCCCCCCCCTCTAGAATTTTGTATATCTAAAAGCAAATTTATTCAGCATATAAATTTGGAGTCACTATAAAAGTAGAAAATTTATGAAAATTCAGAATGAAGATAGATGAATCTATGCGGTATATAGTTTTGTTATTCCTTGTAAGCCTTGCTGTGCTACTGCTACCACTATTGCTGTATCTATTGTTATAGTGTTATTATTATAATACTGTATATTATTAAATCATCAGTTTCATAATAAATGGTTCACAGCATATCCAGCTACAGAAGTGGAATAGCTGATTAGTTTCAGCACATGTATTTTTACAAATTTAGAGGATACCTTCAAACATGAAGACAGTGTAATTTTGATAAAATACTGTGTTCGTTCAGGATTCCTAGCAGGCTTGCAAAAATTATGACAGACCTTCTGTTTTCTAGTCATTGCATAGAATACATGTGTTAGATATTTGCATCACTGTTCTGAAAAAAAAACAACAGCAACAACAACAACAATCCTAGAATGGGAAAACAGTTCAAATTTTTAATATTTTTTTCTTAAACTGTTTCTGGTTTTCACGTTATTATTTCTTTATTTAGTCTTGGCTTCAGATCTCTTTTGGATTAATAGCTACGTTTAGTTGTGAAAATTGAGGTTGTCTTACTGTGAATTAAGCAACATAAGAATTTGTCCACTCAAAAGATAATGGCACTAAACTAGGATTGTACTGTGAGCCATGAGGGAAGCATATCATACAATGTGTTTGTAAACCCTATTGTTTCATTTTTTTAATTTTTTAAAAACTTTCTTTCTTTTTTTTTTTCAATGGCTAGGTTTTTTTCAGTGCAACCTTTGCTCATTTATGTAAAGGATGTATAAATGTATAAATTTTTGGTATATTCAGGATTATGGTCAATAGGGAGAAAAATAAACAGAGACACATCATGAGGGCAAGGAGCCTAGGGTATCAGGACTTGGGATACCCAGTGAGGATTCACAGGTATGAAGAGTTAAACATCTCACCACAGAAGTGGCATTGGCTCATTTTACATTAAGAAGAAAAGGAAAGGCTGAGTCATGGTAGGGTTAGAGAACAAAGCAAATAGGGGCTGGGTGGGATGTGTTAAGGCGAGACCCTACAATTGGTAGACAGATATTAGATGCTGTCAGAGTTGGTCATTTGTGTTGATAACCCCCTTTGAGGCTCCAGATGACAAATGCTATTCAGCATTTTGTCTTATGCATAGATATCAAGATACTGTTATAACAAATAGCATTTGATTTGTCATGCATCTTGGAGCTGTCTAGACCATAATAGTGAAGTATTCTCGCTTTTTAAGAGTTGAGAAATATGTTATATACGAAATAGTGAGCAACAATAACAAAAAAATTGTGTTTATGTTGTAAAGTTAGTAGTAAAATGCTAATTTCTATATGCTAATCACAAGCTGTCAAGTATTTGGCTAGATTTGAAATCCAGAAAGTTCCTTAACTTCATGAGGAAAAATAGAAGAGAGGAAAACAACACCATTAAGTACATATAAACATTAAGAACATGAAACATAGAAGGGCTTGTCCATTTGCTAATTTTTATTTATAAAATGTTGACCAGTACACTGTAATGGCAGGTCAGGTACATGTACCAGTACTTACTATTCAACCTATAATTAGGAAACATATTATGTAATATATAAATGACAAATTTCATTTCCATTAATTTGAAGCTGGAATCCAAAATCATGATCATCCTCTTAACCAGTAGTCGAACTACAAAACGATTTCCAATGTCTCCTTTCATTCATATATATATGAAGCCATCTGATGCTTACAACTACTTACATCCCGCCTCAGACCACCCTAGACACAATTTTAGATCCATAGTCTATAGTGGTTTTCTTCGTCTCCGAAGATATGTTCTGACTTCTCCAAAATAAGCCAAGAAAACTATTAAAAATGGCTGTAAACCAAATATGATTGATGCAGTCCTTAATAACATTGCTACTATGGGTAGAAAATAATTATTGAAATACCGACAGAAAAACACAGATCGTCCTCTTAAGAGATTACCAAACACGAGAGAGCTGTGTGACAAACACGCGGGTATCCTAACCAAATCAGAGACGACATAAAGCATGTCAAGGATCCCCCAATTTTTGCCAGGAAACTCCCCCCCCCCCCTCCCAGTTTATCCAATCTATTGGTCCGAACACGATCAAGTAACAACACCAGGACTCAAAATTTCTTCTGACCTTGTGGTAAACCAAAATGCAAAACTGTCCCTCATGCCACTGAGTGTTGCTATATTATATCCACAGCATTGTCACAAAACAAAAACATTACAGTAAAAGTTCTTTAGACTGCAGTAGCCAAAATTTGATCTGTCATTTCATGTAGGCTATGCAACAAACAATATGTGGGCAAGACAGCTACAGCATTGAGAACAAGATTCTCCAACCACAAGAGTAGCGTTAGGACAAAGAAACCCAACCCTGAAAAATATCGGGAGAGGCGTCGTTTTAATCTTCCCCATCATGGTATAACCCACAAGAGGATTACTGGTCTGCAGTCATGTTCATCACAGGAACGTCCGCAACTCACTGTTTGTTATTAAACATGATGGTTTTAGCCTTATTACTTAATCAAAAGAAAGCGCAATTTCTTTCCACAGTAAAAGACAGCGAGATGTCACTCTTAGAGACGAACAATAAAAAGTTATACATATCAAACTAATGAAAAAGACGAACAACGTAAAAATCTTACATAACTATATATATTTGACCATTGTAAATCAGAAGGTGTAAAATTCTAATCGCTCTAAACATAGATTATTTTATTTACTTTTTAACAAACTGAACACCCTCTCCTACACAATAAGCAAATATTTAATTAACATTTTTCTTTCACATACAGCAATACCCTATTCTGGTCTATGACTGGAAAAACAATTGGCACTTTCCAGTTTAACCGCTAACATACTGGGGCAAATAAATGAGTTATCAAGTTTGCATTACAAAGTTTAAGGGAGTTTTTCAGAAAATAAACTAAGACTCATCTGAGCCAGGCAGACCTCAATTAAAGTAAAAAAAAACAACAAAAAACTAATGGAGGAATAAGGAGGATGGAGGTATAAGTATGGAGATGGAGGTATAAGTACAGCATTCCTTGGGGCCCTGTCCAAATTACTGCCTATCACAGGATCAGATTAGGGAGGAATGTCAATCTGGATGCCGATATGATAGAAAAGGCGTTTCCGCCCTGACAAAGAGCCAAATACATGTAGATTCGAAAATTTGGCTAAGTTCAGTTCTATATATGATTATTTGCTTCTTTTGATGTATTTAATCAGTTGCCCGTAGACAGGCATCTTATATTTTAATGCATTTTTATAAAATGGCGATGATGATGATGGTGATGGTGACTGGATAACATTTGCAGGAGCTGAAGTTTCCCCATACATTTACGTCTGTCTCAAACTTCGAATGTTAAACAGGGGCTGCATGTAATGTTTAAAGACAAGACCCTTCGGTTAGTAAACGAATACATGTACAAGGATTACCAACCGCGCGGTCACACCATTCTTGCATTCGTCTATCAACTGAAGGGTCACATCGCACTTGTATTCGTCTATCAATTGTGTTGCCATGGGGTCTTTGTATTCGTCTACCCACTTAGGACCACATCGTCCTTATATTCGTTTATCATATCACTGTAGAGGCACGCCGTCTTTGTAATCGCGTTGTATTGGTCTATCAATCGTAGCTCACGCCATCTTTGTATTCGTCTTCTAATAATCGTAGGGTCACCCTGTTCTTGTGTTCGTCTACCAACTGCAGGAGCGCGCTGTCCATTTATTTGCCTACCATGGAGTCTCACCTTCACACAAAACAATATTCATGGGCTCTATTTAACCTTCACACCGACCCACCCGTCTTCTTTCATCATTAATACTTCAAATTCTTGCCTTCTGATAGCCAAGGTGCATCGACTTGACAATGTTAATGTATTCTGTCTTTTTTGGCCTTGCCTTGCCTTGTCTTGCGTCCTTAAACACCGGATTGCGTCTTTGGGGATGATCTGTGCTAGTGTTTTCCATTTCTCACGGCTGTGTGTCAGGATCTGAGCGCCCGCAAGAGGTTTGACTCAGCTATGATGTCAGTTCAGCGTTTCTTTTATTTTCTCTTTCTCTGGGGGGGGGGGGGGGGGGGGGGGGGGGGGGGTTTTTTTTGTCTTCCTTTTCTTTCCCCCCCCCCCCCCCCCCCCCCTCACTGTTGCCTGGAGTGTGATTTTTGCAAAGCGGCTAGATCTTGGACGTGACTGTATCATATCAGTTTCCTTTTCTTACTTGTTGTTAGAAGATCTTCAAATGGACCCATGTGTTTTTTTTTAATAGTTGACTTGTATGACTGTCTAAACATAGGCAAGACATAGGCAAGGATGGCGGTCAAATAAAGGACTGTCATGGGGGAAAAGGGGGTGAGGGAGGGGGGGGGGGGTCAAACTGCGTCTTCCATAATTTTCTCTCAGGCATTTGGCTTCCATTTTTATAGTGTATTTGTGTTTCAATGTTTCAGATTTCGATATTGTGCATTTAAATGAAGAAATATTAACTCCACTTTTTCAACACTGTGGCGGACATATTAGAATTTGATTCCGTATTTCTTTAACCCTCTCAACATAATTAGTATTACATTATCCTCAAAGAGCTTTTGTTTCACGTTGTTGAAGTGGGCTCTCATTTCTATGATTACAAGACTCTCGACTATTGAAATACACCCACTGTATAAACTGCTATCTAAAATCAGAAGGGAGGGGGGAAGAAAGTAAGGAAGAACAGACAGACAGAAAGAAAGACAGACAGGCAGAAGATTGCCAAGTACATTTTAAAGAAAGTGACGCAGACAGGATAGGCCTACCATCAACAAGGGAACACTGATTAGGCCATAGAAAACCAAACAGTAGAAAACCCATATAATGACCATATTGTAGGCACAGTGTAATGTATTCCTTGTAGTTCCTTTCACGATTACGAGCGCTCCTGGCGAGCATTAGAGCATCACCCGTTGTCATCTTCGACATTGATAGACCGGTGAAGAGGAGGAAGAAGTTTCCTCTCCTTCCCAGCCACTCCGTTTCTCTATTTCCTACACCCTCGACCTCCTTGAGTCATTGAAGTAATATTCCTGGTACTCATTTTAGCCTCGTTACGGTGTTGCTTGGTGGTATTCATTATACGTATATTTGTGTATGGCCAACAATCGACGAACCGTAAAGTCCAGCCTGACACTCTGTCTTGTCTCGGGGGTCGCCGTGGCTATGTGGTTTGACTTCTGCTCCATGGTGAAAAAAAAAACAAAAAACTCACGTCGGTAAGGTTGTTGGTTCGACTCGCGGGTCCTCCCATTGGGGGATAGAAGGACACGGAGATCAAAAACCTGCATTTTTTTTTTAACGGTTAAAGTGATTTAACGGTCCCCTGGCTTCCTCTGAGTAAGGAACCCCGACTTCTAGTCTTCTCGGATAAGGCCGAATATATTTCGGAGGTCTCGTGTATACGTCACGTACTTTAAAGAACCTTTGGCAGTTAAAAATCGAAGAAGGGTAGGCAGAGTGCCTCTGTCAGGACAAAATTTCGCATTCCAAATTTCTACCCACAAATATTCTCAGCAAAAACAAACGTCCACGTAAAACCGAAATAATCCTACTTTCTTAGGATTGAAGGGCTTAAAAAAAAACAACAAAAAAAAAAACATGTCTTAACACTCATATGGGATCTTAAGCCAAAGTCTAAAGCACAAAAGCGGCAACATGCTATGGGCATACGCTCTGAAGAATAGATTTGTTCCGACCAAGCGAAAAACGGGAAATCCCTGCGTCTATTTTAGCAGGGGGTACAAACACTCCAAACTATTCACAAGTTTGCATGCTTTTCCATTTGACCCTGTTACGATGGGTAGGAAATGTATGACTAAAACTCTTCGCTGTGAGCTTATGGCGTTGACCAAGGTTTCGGGACAAACCCACGGGGTTTCCCGGCGGAAGTAAGCTTACAACCAGGAAGTGAGGCAAACATGCGGCATAATCAGTCTCTCGACTAGGCAAGGTAAGATAAGATATCAAATGCTTTTAGCATTAGAATCTGGCTGAAGTCATTTGACACATCAAGCTGGGTAGGAATGGGCTAATTTATGCTTGTACTGTTAGCTGGTACTGTCACTTTCGCCATTAGGGTGTCAGTCTTACATTCCAAAATATTATCTGGGTCCAACTCGATGCCCTCAGTACTCTCAGTACTTCGACACATATCTCTCGCTCGTAAATAATCTTGTAGCTCTTAAACAAGATTTGATCTTGAAGTCCATAGTCATGATGTAATACAATAATTTCATAAAATACTGATAACTTACCGGCAATCAAGCACATCAACAGAATCACAATGAATGCCAAGCGCTATTGTTTACAAGATTTTACCTCATTTTCGGTCTGAGCCGAAAGTTCTTGTTTTACCCCGGAAGTACGTCAGTCTCGTTCCCACGTAATTGTCAACACTACCCACTACTATTAACATTTGGAGAGAATCTAGGTTTAATTGGTTATGAGTCGGTCATTCATAGTGAAGAGTTTTCCTCATACATTTCCTACTCACCGTAATAGTGTCACGCCAAGGAGTGAGACAAACTTTAGCGGGTCGATGGAATATCCCCAAATTTTGGTGAACTCTAATGAACCTAGATGCCCTCCAAATGATAATAATGATGAGTAGTGTTCATGATTTAATGACGTAGAAAAACATCTGATGTACTTCCAGCGTCTGGTTGTTCCCGAAATCTGTTGTTGTGGGATTTTGTGATGGTACGTAACACACGTAAGTGGATGTTCTATTTTTAGCAGGGGTACAAATACTCCGCCGGGGATTTCCAGATTTGTGCTTGGTCGTTATGAACTGTACAGTTCCGCAAGATTTAGAGACAAACCCAACGGGATTTCCCACAGAAAGTAAGTTTCCAATCCGGAAGTGAGGCAAATATGCGGCATAATCAGTCTCTCGATTAGGCAAGGTAAGAATAAGATATCAAATGCTTTTAACGTTAGAATTTGGCTTAAGTCATTTGACACATCAAGCTGGGTAAAAATGGGCTAATTTATGCTTATGCTATTAGCTGGTACTGTCACATTCGCCATTAGGGTGTCAGTCTTACACTCCAAAATACTATCTGGGTCCAATTGATGCCCAGACTCTCAGCACTTCGACACAAGTCAACAAGGTCCTGCTTCTTAAAACCATTTATGTCTCGCTCATAAATAATCTTGTACTTTTAAACAAGATTTGATCTTGAAGTCCTTGGTCACGATGGAATACAATAGTTTCATAAAATACTGAAAACTTACCGGCAATCAAGTACATCAATAGAATCACAGTGAATGCGTAGCGCTATTGTTTACAAGATTTTACCTCATTTTCGGTCTGAGCCGAAGGTTCTTATTTTAGCTCCGAAGTACGTCAGTCTCTTTCCTACGTAATTATTAACACTACCCACTATTATTGTTTGGAAAGTATCTAGGTTCAATTGGCTATGAGTCTGTCATTCATGGAGAAGAGTTTTCATCATAAATTTTTACCCACCGTAACAGGGTCACGCCAAGAAGTGTGACAAACTTTCGCGAATCAATGGAATTTTCCCAAATTTTGCTGAACTCTATTGGTTCTGTCCTTCATTGCTATACACTTTTCCACTTGACTGTTCCGTCTTTCATTTCATAAGCTTTCGTTTCACTGGGAATGTCTGACCTCCATTCAGGGCAGTTACTTAGTGGCCATGATTTGCCATAATTATTTATTCTTCATTGATGTTACAGATCAATTTTGTTGATAAAATTAGGTTATCTCTTCCGGTCTTCACTTTCGGCAATAGAATTCACCAAAATTTGGGGAAATTCCATCCACCCGCTAAAGTTTGTCTCATTTCTTGGCGTGACACTGTTACGGTGGGTAGGAAATGTATGAGGAAAACTCTTCTCCATGAATGACAGACTCATAACCAATTAAACGTAGATTCTCTCCAAATGTTAATAGTAGTGGGTAGTGTTAACAATTACCTAGGAAAGAGACTGACGTACTTTCGGGGTAAAACAAGAACTTTCGGCTCAGACCGAAAATGAGGCAAAATCTTGTAAACAATAGCGCTTGGGCATTCATTGTGATTCTGTTAATGTGCTTGATTGCCGGTAAGTCATCAGTATTTTATGAAATTATTGTACATGTATTACATCGTGACCATGGACTTCAAGATCAAATCTTGTTTAAGAGCTACAAGATTATTAACGAGCGAGAGATATTTGGCTTTAGAAGCAGGACCTTGTTGACTTGTGTCGAGGTACTGAGAGTCTGGGCATCGAGTTGGACCCAGATAATATTTTGGAGTGTAAGACTGACACCCTAAAGGCGAAAGTGACAGTACCAGCTAACAGCATAAGCATAAATAAGCCTATTCCTACCCACCTTGCTGTATCAAATGACTTCAGCCAGATTCTAATACTAAAATTTTGATATCTTATCTTACCTTGCCTAGTCGAGAGACTGATTATGCCGCATGTTTGCTTCATTTCCTGGTTGTAAGTTTACTTCCAGCGGGAAACCTCGTTGGGTTTGTCCCGAAATCTTGGCCAACACCATTTGTATCCATCTTGATTGTGCTAGATAGATGAGGTTACTGAATTTGTTGTTTCAGTCTATGTCAATCAGTTTGATTTCATATTATGTCCACTACGATAAATTGTCACTCTAAGCCATTCAACCTAACGCTGACACGACACGTTTTATACTGAAATACTCGTATCTATGCTCATCATCAACATGGTTTCCCCTCCAATCATTTCCAGCGATTCTCTCACCTTTTCCTCCTCTTCTTCTCCGTCTATGATGAGATTTGTCCACTTCCAACCCAAAACCCTTTAAAAAATTAAATCAGCCACTCTTGGCATATGACCGCATATGTTACAGGGAGTGATAGGGCCTACCTTTATGCTAATTATCAATGTGGTTAACAAAAAAAAATCTATTCTCTCCCTCTTTACTCCAAGCCCCCTCTTATTTATAGACCTCATGCTCAGAATTATTGGTAACCGCGGTTACTTTTAAATAGCAATATTCCCCCTGATTGTTACCACTTCCATATTGCAGTCTCTCATATTCTTTGGAACTGAATATATAACGAATGCGAGTTTATCACTTTCCTTTCCAACAGCAGCTTGAACCCTAAGCCTCACGCCAGTCCTTCTCCTTCACATCTTTGGCCATCTTGGTCGAGCCTTAGTTAAGTGGCATTAGCCCCTGACAATTTACCACTTAGGCATCGCTGATCAGCTCCATAGGGCCTGATGAAGTTACGGGTAATAGTCTCATTGGTTACCTAGGCAACTTCAGCCCGGGGCTGGTTTCTATGAGGAAGAGAATGGGCAAACAGCCTGCACCGCCAAGCCCTGTGGAGAGGGTCAGAAAACGATTAGGAGCATGGATGGTCGGATCATATGTCCTATGTCGGTCAGAGAAAGGCGCTTCCAAGCTAATCTCATTGGCTGCCCGCCTTAATTAGATGGCATTGTAGTGCCCACTTGATCTCCTGGTAACTGTCCAAACCGGAATCCCTTTACAGCAAAGCTACTGCTGGGAAGAAAAGCGGATGAACGGAAGGAAGGAGAGAGAAGGAGAGGAGAAGAATGTCAAACTGGCATTCTGTGCATCTTTTCCCCTAGCCAAGAGTTACCTCATCGAATCAGCCCATGGTTTGCCACGACGTGGCACGCAGAGGTCTTCGACAAAACAATACAGAGTGTAGCCGTGTAACTGTTTTTATTTTTAATGAATTTGTATCTCTCTTAACGGAATGAACAAAGAATGAAAGGAATGAACAAAAATAAAGAAAGTTGTGTTATAAATAAAGAACACAACATAAATAAGTAGATAAACAAATAATAAACTAATGAGTAATAGATAAATAAAGAAAGAAATATACACATATAAACACATAGATAAAATACACATTTCATAGGCACAACATGCAAAACTGGCTGAGAGTAATGATTTTGGGTGAATGGAAACGGAACAGAAGTGAACATCGAATTATACGTAGAAGGATGTTTATGGAATCTTTTCAAACACGTTGTGAGGTTAACGGTCACGGTTTTGTTAAGCTTGTCAACCTCCTGTCGTGGTGGTTATCTCAGCTGCACAAAAACGCACAAAAATGTAAGTTTGCGAGCTCAATATGCTCTTAACCATTTGAGTGAGATTAACTACGAGTTTGTAAACCACTTGGGAAGACATCGTTGAACCGAGGGAGAATCGAATGTTTCATGGGCGACAACGATACTGACATGTTGAATAATTATTATAGGCATGTGTAACGATGAATCATGGATCTTCTAATTTGACTGTACAGTACTTAATTAGCGCTTGGCAAGAGAGATAATATGAACATGTTAATGTTATTAACTTCTAATGTGTAAACTAAAGATATTGAATGAATGCTTCATATTACTACGTATGCGTTATTAGAAAACTTAGAAAAGTTGTGGTGCGCAAACTCTTGTGGTAAAATGTGTATTGTTTAAGCTTATAGCATGATGTTATTTTAATAGGAAGCCGTTGTGACCAGTCCTATTGCTTCCCTTTGCCAGGCACACAGGGGTGTTGAACAAGCATAGTTAAGACAAAAAACAAAACATAATAACAACAACAAAAACCCAAACAAACCGCCTTTTATGTTCTCAATACGTCTTTCAACTACATACAATCTGGAGGGGGTTAGCTCGGAAACGCCCTTTGCTTCAAATGCGCCATGAATTTGTCCTTCTTAAACCAAAAAAAATGCTATAAAGAAATTTTGTTCTTGTTATTGTTATAATTTTATCTTTTTTTTAGAGTGGTCAGTCTTTCGAATGCCATGAAGTAAAGTGAATTTTTTTCTTTACAATGCTTGCTCAGGGAAGGAATGGGGTTGTCTCAACGATTTTTCATTGATTTGATTTGGCTTGGTTTTTTTCGAGCTATCTCTTCTAGAACAATGACATCATTAGACATAGAAGCAACTGTAACAGGACGAGAAGATTTCATCTGATGCATCTCTTGCTACTTGGCTTGTTAAAAAATCTGTCATTTCCGTTGATGTTTGTTTGTTTGTGTTGGGGTTTAACGGCACATCAGCACGATCGCGGCTATATTGTGCCGGACACAGTAATTCCGTTGATGAAACGATTCCCGAACACGCAGAAGTTTATCGATGTTATGCTTATGGCGAAGGAGAAATGATGCCTTTTATTTGTCAAATTATGTAATAGAAGAACCTGAGCAAAGACTTTATTCTCCTTAACCTTAGTTTACTTAATCTTAGAAGTGTAATTACATAATTAAGGGGTCGATCAGATTAAAGACTCGCTCATCATAAGTGTACATTGTATTGGAATCCCCTTACATGCAGCGCAGTGTACGCTCAACCAATAACATGGAAATCTACTAATTCACAGTATGTCACCCTAAAATTGATATCATCATAGAACTTTGACACTCCAGTCTTAATCACACGGTCATTTTCTGTATGGAAAACACAGAGTTCCCCAGCAGAGTCGATCCTGTAAAAATGCATTCCTATATTTTTACAATAAATGCATTTAAATGCACTATAATATACATTTTGATACAGATGCTTCGTTATACGGGAAAATCATTTCCCAGTAGTATACTGTGTCTCTGCTCGGCTTTCTTTGGAAGGGATTGATCAAAGGAAGATAACTACTTAAATAGAGTGTCCAATCATTTTTACTGGATTGTCTTCTACATGTAGTTTTATATTCAATGGTCTTGATACCGGTAACACAATTCGTGCACTCTGTGGTTGACAACGTTTGACCTTTCTCAACACAAACTTCATACAGGCCTGTATTTTGTCTTTTTCACTGGAAATCCAGTGATACCGAAATGGATATTGTAAAAAATAACTAGATCTGCTTCTTCAAGCCACCTTACTTCCCCTGCTGACATACTAAATTACAGCTCATTGCAAACTCTGGGGTAATTTGATCAGTTCTCTGCACATGACTTGTGATGTCATATATTGTACAATGATTAACCGAAAAGGTTAATATTTTTTTAACATTTTAGTGCCATTTATTATTAAATATACACTACTGAAACATTAGAAGGCAGATTTTTCCTGACGAATGTCAGAATGACAATTTCCAAGGTTAGTGACAAATAATAAAACTAAAGACATTATCTTGCCCGGAAGTGAAAGACACTTCTCTTATCTAGGACAAGGAGATGATCGCAAAATACTGATGCAAAGGCTACTAGGCAGGCTAATCTATAGTTGTGAGTCTGGTTAAAGTCAACCTTAGAGACCAAAGAAAATGGTTGACATTAACAAAGAAAAAAGGAAGAAGTTACTTTAGGTGAACTGACTTCAAGTAGACTGCACTATACATGTATACTGTATTATAAACTCCTCAAAAAAGCAATATCCATGTTTAAACTACCAGTTGCCTATATAAGCATTTTCTTTACTTCTCTGAAGACTGACCTTATGAACAATATGTAATGACTATCAATAGCCTATACAAATAGTCCAGAACAAAATATCAATCCGTAGAAGAACTGAAAAAGCACACAGTAGACTATAAACAAAAGAAAAATTTTCTGTTGTAAATCACTTTTTTATTTCCATAGGATTTGAACAACCTGCATATATATAAGACATTCTATAACAATCTATGCCACAAATATCTTTCATAAAAAAACTGACCAATTGCAAACCAACACTTCTGCACCATATTCATCTTTCATACCAATGAAACAAAATTCTGAAATTTTACTGAAATTGTAGCTCAGGTCTCATGCATGTGTTAGCAAAAAGTGAAGCAGACAAACAAACAAATAATGCCACTATAAAGTTGTAATAATTCAAAAGCAATTAATTAGATCTAAATAAACAGAAAAAAAAACAACACCAACAGCACTACCCCATAAATGAAATTTACATAACTCAGAAGTGCTTAATCAAATAAACAGCAAATAAAATAAAATAAAAGTAAATTTAAAACAATTAGCACACCTGAATTCCGTCAGTTGATATTTCTACAAATAATTCATTAAACTGTTTAGAGCTTAAGAAAATGCAGAGATATACACCACACAAATGGTTATGCTCCAGGTTATATACCTGTCATTAATAAGTGAGAGTAACATCTGTTGATGATTGTCGACACACATGTAACATTATGTTAGTAACCTATCCTCAAACTGTTAAAAGATCAGTTACCACCAAAACAGAAGCAGCAATCGAGGGACAGAGAAGCAATGTATTGAATTAGCGATTCCTCATTGACAAATATGTGTGTGCCCAGTACACTGGTGACTATAACACATTTCTTTCACATGTTCCTTTCCCTTTTCTCCTTGCAAAACATCAACAGCAACAAGATCAATAACCCAGGCTGCACATGACAAATCACATATGAACTTCACATTATCAATTATGTGATTTTCAATTCTCATGAATGGGTTTGATGAACAATATGATAGCTGTTCTTTCTGACAACCGAATTATAATTCCCATTATCTCAAAACAGCACTGACTTAAACTGAACGGTACAAGATTACGCATGAAACAACTTGTCCGTAAAATTATATACAAAAAATTAATGTCATTTACAAACTGAATATTGTATTGCATTCAATCAAGCCACATCCCTGACTGTCATTCTATATACATGAATGATACAAAGGTTGAGTGCTGTGCTGCTAAATTAACTGAAAGACAGACATACTGTTAAGTTTTATCTACATGTCATCACTGGAATATGATAATGGTACAAGTCAGACTTGTGTCAAATTGCAACTGATGGCATTTCTGAGGATAAGAAATTCAAATATAATGTCATTAAAAAAAAAAGAAATCTGCCAATAGAATAATGTATTGACTCAAAAGAATCAAGATGCTATAACTCATCAAATTACTTGTCTTATAAACAATTTTTTCTCAATATTTTTAAAGTGCTGAAAATGAGTTACACCATTCTTGTACAACGACAATGTGTTATGAATATCAAGTAATTTGCTTTTAATAAATCATGTACCAAAAGGGATGATCAAAAGAGAAAAGAGAATGAATTTGCAGCAAATTTTCCCACTCTGACATGCTTGAAGAAATACCTTTTTTGTCAAAGTTTAAATTTTTCCCCCTCCTTGTAAAGTATAACTTTTCAGTGTTAACAACAGTGCTTGCTTCACTTTATTTTCTAAAATTGTATTTTGTTCAATGTGTGTTAAAGCAAAGATCACAAATGACTAAAAAGAAGAATAACAGCATCATTCAACACACACAAAAACAACATCTGATAGCATCTCACCATGACCTTATACATGTATATAAGTGAAGACTTCAGAATAAGGAGAACTCAATGACCTAATTATAAAACTGTAACTAGACAGTAAAGAGTACTTGAGTCTGTTTTGAGAGAATCTATCTCAAAAAGAGATTTAAAAATTTTTTTTTTAAGTACATGAGCAGTTCTAATTATTCCGATGTTACATTCCATAGTACATGTACATGCATGCTTTCACCTAAAATGCCTATAAATCTCCCACTGATTTTTTTTTTTTTTGCCACCTTAGCTGAAACGGTGTGAAATATACTATATGCACTGTTCATTCAAGGGGCTTCAATTATTTATTGAAAGAGGATTGAACAATGATGACATGGCATACTGGGCAAGCTGGGAGTCATTTTGACTGTAAAGCAAATTACTTCCCTTTGCCAAGTGCAAAAAGGTATAACACAAGCATTGCAAAGAAGAAAAAAAAAAAAATCACATTTTCGCTTGTTATGTGGAACATAAGTAACAGAAATATCTGAAAAATTCACCGTATGATGAAAATGTTTTTTTTCTTGTCATGATAATTTTTTCATAATTTTTTTTGCACCACGTTTCAAATAACAATAGAAAAAGTGATTTTTTCCTTCTTTGCAATGCTTTTACTTGGTAAAAGGAAGTAACCTAGCTGGTGGAAAAAATGGCCCTTTCTGATTTCTATGTGCGATTGATCAAAAGAAGTGGGATGTGCGTTCCACAAGTTATAAAAGAAAGGTAAAATCATGTAATATAATACTATACACTACAGCTACAGAGGTTGGCCTGCCAACTTCAACGAAAACTTCATCACATTTACGTGTTAGTTATTTATATTCCCAGTTCATAGACTCCCATTGTTTCCATATTTCTCTTGAAAGATAATGAAAATCACCTGCAGTATGTATGTAATTTTTGTTTTCTCTTGGCCTAAATCACACCCTTGACTCAGGCAAAATGAATTTATGGTTTCATTTAAAAAAAAAAAACCTACTAAAAATAGGCAACTGTGATGTGATGAGGGAGAACAAAATGTTTAAAGAAAACATAATATTGTTTGATAGAACACATAATGTTGATCTACATACATGTATTTCTGTCCCTCTAGGCTACTAAATAAATTGAAATTCAAAAACACAAAAACACTGGGCTTGTATGAAGGGCAAAAACAGAACAAAGAAAATAACAAAAATCACCGTAATATGTTAAAGTACAGCAAAATTCATCAGTGACAGATCAATATAGTTGTTTACCTCCATGGTGTATGTGTGTGTAGCTAGATTAATCTAATCTATCCTCTCTTGTTGTAATGAGCCACCTGTATTTTTATATACATGAAATATAGTATGGTAGAGCAAATCAATTCAAAAACAGACCTTATCACAAACTACAAGAATTTAAAAAAAAAAAAAAAAAAATTAAATTTGAACAAGTATTAATATGTGATGCTACGATAAAGTTTATCATATGGTGAAGGTGAGGAAAGAAAGTTTGCAAAGATAAAAATTTGATATACAAATCAAAATGACTTTCGTTTATTATTTGAACGAAATCTGATCCCACTTTTTTAAGTATTCTTGTGCAAGTGTGGTGTATCACTAATTACTCTTTAGCAAGACCGAAGCCAGTGGACTTGGGATTTAACTTTGCTGAGAAAATTGGATTTTACTGGCCTAAAGGTCACAGAAGTTAACTTTTATATATGAATATTTTGGTACAGGAAAAGTTGTGGCCAAATACTGTACTTACCAAAGTCAAATAAACACATTTCTCTCTCCACTGGCACCAATAACTCTTTGCATGATAAATTTGACCTTATACTGATTTCACCCGGTCACACGACATGAGAAAATTCTGGATTCCTTAAATCCAACCCGTCAGTTCTTCCAATTGCTACAATTTGACATAGTAGTCTCTATACATCTTCATACTGTCCTTATGTAGTCGCAACCTTTGGGAAGAACATAACAGTTAAGAGATTTTTGACATCAAAGATGAAATTTCGAAAAAAAAAGCTTTCTGGTATCAGTAACTGTTCAATTCTTCCTTCCCACAACCTCCCCTTCTATCAAGCCATCTTCCATTCCCTACTGCACATCGCTAAAAATAAAAGATATATGAAATTTAGTCCTTAACACTAAATTATGTTTGTCTGTGGTATGAGATTCCTTAGTGTATGAGATATCGATTGATGCCTTTCACAGCATTGCTTACTTCATAATGCATACTGGTACTGAAATCAGTACCTTTGTCTACTGAAGTAGTTACTTTGAGATAGCTGACTAATGCCTTTAAGAGTATCACCTGCATTGTTATACACTGAATTCAGTACCTTTGCATACTATGAGATGCTGTTTAATGTCTTATACAGCACTGCCTACATTGTAATACATGTATCCTGAATTCAGTGCATTTAGACTCCTTTGTGTGCGAGTTGCTGATTGATGCTTTATACTGAAGTGACGACAGTAATGTGTAAACTGAATTCAGTACCTTTCCCTATTGAAGTCATAGACAGTCTCATGGATACCAGTAGAGATAAAATTCACATCATATTAACTTATACTGGGGCACAATGTGGTTGAGTTTGCAAGGTCAATTTAAAAGGAGAACTGAGCCACTCATCTATAGAAAATACCAGCACGATTTTATGGTGATAAATATATAGGACCTACATGTTCAGGAAATGGCAGTTTATGCTCCAATGACAGAGAAGACGTACCGGTATCAAGGCTATATCATAACACTGTCAAATGGCTGATAGGGAATTCCAATGCTAAATATGATAAGTGAGTCGGATCCTGTACTTCAGGGGTTAAATGAAAGGATAAGTGGACTAATTTATTTAAATGGACTGGTTCAGTTTCCACACGATGAGTGGCGCAGCCACAGGGTAGCTGAAATCACATTGTGAACAAAGGTCCAAAACAACTTGTCTTTGCAATCCAGATGCATTCAACATTAAATCAATCAATCCTCTTACTTATTCTGTTTCACTTTATTGCTGAATTCATAAATTGCAAAACAACCACTCATGTTGTGTAAAATTTCTCACAGTGGAGTGTCTTCCACAATGTGAACTAAGGAACAGGATGTCTCTACCATGTGGCAACTCACAATGTTAAACAAATGGAACCGTGATCACTGTGATCACAAAGAGATTCCAAAGGAGTCCATTCCTAGCAATTGTTATCTGTGCTTCGGATGGCAACATTTTGTACTTTGTTACTCATTTCCTCAATGTCTCACCGCTTGAACAACTGGCAACTCCCGATCATAAACAGCAAATGACAAGTAGATACAGACAACATAAAATAAACCAAATGTGAAGAGAAAGTCTTGATGTGGTAAACGGAGAAATGCATAATCAAAATGAAACATGGTGAATAGCAGCTCTTTCAGTGGAATAAGATATCACAGTCATTCTTAACTCACTGGAGACTGGACCTTCAGAAATTTTATGTACACTGGAGACTGGTGTTTTCAGGGTATTTTTAAGAAATTGCCAAGCAGCTCAGAATTGTTCAATTGCCTTGTTCTTTTGACACAATAAATTTCAAACAAAGCACAATGCAATAAAACAAACAGAAATACTGTATGTTGAAAACTTTTTTTTTTTATGATTTAATAAAGATTATCCATGTTTTGACTTTTCGGAAAATTTTCAGACTCATGGTTGGTATGAAATAAAAATGTGTTTAAAAAAAATCAAAACATTTCTTGGTGCTTTCTGTTTTGTTTCATTTTGTTTCGTTTCTTTCAATCAACAAATCTGGGCCTTCATTTTTTCAGAAGCCAAGGCACAGCACTGCGCTTTCATTTCTTAATGCACTGCCTGGGTCACTCAGAGTGATTTCCCGTTGGCGGATCCGTCGCGAGTGACTTAATGAATGCGAACAACCTCTCCCATACATTGCCAAGGAAAGTATTTATATCATCATTCATTATTGTAGAATAAAACAAACACCTCCCCTCCCTCCTCCACAAAAAACAAACTCTCCCCCAAAAATATGCATAAAAATAAATCAAAATTTGTTTGACACTGATTTCATACCCTTTGTCTCATGGGTTCATCAATCTAAAAAATGCATGAAGAAAAATAAGTTCAAATATTGTACATACAAAAACTGAATGTCAACAAGAAAAGGAAGTCTTTAAGCACCAAGCACATCAAGTACACTTCAACTTGATCATATATATATATGTGATAAAAACCTACTCTGTACAATTACTGACAAAAACTTAATGTTTGTCAAAGTTTAGATTCTTCAATAAAATCAGCCTGTACTGACCAGTTTCATATAGTATTTCTTTTCACAATCACTTTATTTCCCATGTATGAATAATTCCTATTTTTGGATCTTTGCTGTTCCCATATTTGAAATCTCCCGTCTTTCAGACCTCTTAGTTGAAATCTCTCTTCAGTTTCATATAGTATTTCTTTTCACAATCACTTTATTTCCCATGTATGAATAATTCCTATTTTTGGATCTTTGCTG